>JAWPHD010006619.1:0-142021 GCA_037043455.1 Cyrtodaria siliqua | reverse complement strand
CATAAAAAAAGTGGACCACTACATTTTACAATCACAGTTTTCTACGGCGAGCTGTTTATTTTTGAGGAATTAATTAAAACAAACAAATGTATAGCGGATTTGCGCCATCTCGACATCTCTGATAAACAATACTTTAACGAACACGGCGGACCAACAGTTTGTGCATTTTATTTTATATCAATCAATTCACTGTAAAGTAACGTAAAAATACCCAAATGTCAATATCAACTATTAGTAATATAACAACAAACAAGTTCTGTGAAGTAAGATGACCTAATAATGCAAAACAGTCAAATATTTTACAATTTCACAAAGCAGAGCACTTCACCGATGGAAACAAAATGGCGGATATTCAGAAAAGTTTACCGCTAAAACGAGGTTCCTTCCACTTCTCGAAGCCATACGAGATTTCAGTCAGCTGCGCTATATCTCCATTACGGGTCACCATTCACTCTCTTCTTACTTCACTGACACAAACAAGAGATAAAAGTAGTAGACTCGGTTTTATTAAGTCTAAAACACTCGTATAAGTTTCGTTTAGTTTGAAATATCTCGTCTTGCGGAACGTCGATGGTTTTACCCAGGAGCCCGCCCGTGCACGAAAATTTCTCGGAGGGGTGCCCAATGGAAGCTGAAAAAATGGCCATATTACGTTAGCTGTTGACTAATTCGGTTCAATTCAATTGAAATATCTCGATATAATCTACTCTAAACGACTCACTCAAAAGCCAGCTACCCAACTTTTCTTAAAGCATTTTATGAGACTACAATGTTTTCTATTTTTTATTAGTGTCGGGTCGCAAATATCTTTATTTGTTAAAACGCGTTCATCACTGTCAGAGGACTGTCAAAAAAAAAAAGCCCTTCCTACCTACCCACTTAATATTTTTCAGGATGGCTTATTGGCATTTATACGCTATCATGGGATGATACACCGACTAGCTGACGTCGTGCAAAGACGTAAATCGATGGTTATGTAGTAGCGTGAGAACAGTAGATACACAAGCTGAACCGGAAATGTAGACTTCACCGAACGTAGTGGAACCAAAACAAGCATTCCATAGTAGATACACAAGCTGAACAGGAAATGTAGACTTCACCGAACGTAGTGGAACCAAAACACGCATTCCATAGTAGATACACGAGTCGTACAGGAAATGTAGACTTCACCGAACGTAGTGGAACCAAAACACGCATTCCATAGTAGATACACGAGTCGTACAGGAAATGTAGACTTCACCGAACGTAGTGGAATCAAAACACGCATTCCATAGTAGATACACAAGCTGAACAGGAAATGTAGACTTCACCGAACGTAGTGGAACCAAAACACGCATTCCATAGTAGATACACGAGTCGTACAGGAAATGTAGACTTCACCGAACGTAGTGGAATCAAAACACGCATTCCATAGTAGATACACGAGTCGTACAGGAAATGTAGACTTCACCGAAAAAAGAATGATGTGTCAGCTATGGTAGTTGTCAAACTTTACCGAGCTTTTATTGAAATTAATAGTCTGACCAAGTTTGGTAAGGACTGGATGAAATTGAAGGAGCTAGTGTTTATATACAAATCATAGTTGAGCTTCAGTGGCAATTACTCTGCTGTTTCTTGTCAGACACTGATTGAGCTATGATCGAGATGCCTTTATAAAATAAAAATACA
Source organism: Cyrtodaria siliqua (assembly GCA_037043455.1). Lineage (NCBI taxonomy): Eukaryota > Metazoa > Mollusca > Bivalvia > Adapedonta > Hiatellidae > Cyrtodaria > Cyrtodaria siliqua. The sequence goes on along the minus strand of JAWPHD010006619.1, from coordinate 140,353 downwards.
AAATAAAAATGAGGTGTGGTCGGATTGAAAATGAAGAAATGAAGGTGCAAGAGCGGTAATGAAGCAAAATATAACAATTTAACGACCGTTACTCTACTGATAGCTATAACTCTCGTCCGAGCTTTAAATTATATTAAAATACTGCCAGCCAAATATTGTCAAGATCAGATGACAGATTATTGCTAGTACCAGTTTTGTTTTCATCGTAATGTTTAACAACATGTCATGAGCACGTTACATGGCGTCAACGCAATATAATGGGGCTTACAATAAGCGCCAAAAATAACATATTGCCTCGATGCTTAAGTCTTTTACAGAAAGCACCCTTTATAGGGCTGTAAAGTGTGTGTACGATTAATTCACTTCATGCAATTAGTGGTCTAATATAGTAAATGAAAGATACATAAAAACATCAATAGCACGTTATTCTATAAATGACACTCTATTTTACGGGATGATATCACACGCATGGTCGTTTAATTATCTTCAGAATTTCAACGTGTGTGTATTTGGTGATAAAATCCTGTGTTCAATCAATTAACAATTATATGGTGATTTATCTGACAGATTCATGCATTATTTATTAGTGTGAAAAAAAGATTTATAATTTATAATTATTTATTGGCGCTAACAACCAAAACAAGTCTCCTGAACGGTAGGAAAGTTTATTGAAACGTTACCACAATAATCTAGCCACAAAACAAGACAATTATTAAAACGGTTCGCAAATTATTTTGGCAATTCAACATTGTAATCTTAGTGATGCACCCCACCCTATCATTTGTATTTCTGTTTTATCTGAAATAAAGCTATGGATTATTTAGGCTAATTTGTACGCTTTTGGTCTACAAAAGGTCTACCTATAAATACTGAAAAGGAGATCCCCTGGAAGCAACAAACACAAACAAGAGATAAAAGTAGTAGACTCGGTTTTATTAAGTCTAGAACACTCGTATAAGTTTCGTTTAGTTTGAAATATCTCGTCTTGCGGAACGTCGATGGTTTTACCCAGGTGCCCGCCCGTGCACGAACATTTCTCGGAGGGGCACCACCAATGGAAGCTGGAAAAATGGCCATATTCGGTTCAATTCAGTTGAAATATCTCGATATAATCTACTCTAAACGACTCGCTCGAAAGGCAGCTACCCAACTTTTTTTAAAGCATTTATGAGACTACAATTTTTTCTTTTTTTTTATTAGCGTCGGGTCGCAAATATTTTTTTTTGTTAAAACGCGTTCATCACTGTCAGAGGACTGTCAAAAAAAAAGCCCTTCCTATCTACCCGCTAAATATTTTTCAGGATGGCTTATTGGCATTTATACGCTATCATGGATACACCGATCAGCTGACGTCGTGCAAAGACGTAAATCGATGACTATGTAGTAGTGTGAGAACAGTAGATACACAAGCTGAACAGGAAATGTAGACTTCTCAGAAAGTAGTGGAATAAAAACATGCATTCCATAGTAGATACACGAGTCGTACAGGAAATGTAGACTTCACCGAACGTAGTGGAATCAAAACACGCATTCCATAGTAGATACACGAGTCGTACAGGAAATGTAGACTTCACAGAACGTAGTGGAACCAAAACACTCATTCCATAGTAGATACACGAGTCGTACAAACAATGTATACTTCACAGGACGTAGTGGAACCAAAACACGCATTCCATAGTTGATACACCAGTCGTAGAGCAAATTTAGACTTTACAGAACGTAGTGATTCCATAGTAGATACACGAGTCGTACAGGCAATGTAGACCTCACAGAACGTAGTGGAACCAAAACACTCATTCCATAGTAGATACACGAGTCGTACAGGAAATGTAGACTTCACAGGACGTAGTGGAACCAAAACACGCATTCCATAGTTGATACACCAGTCGTAGAGCAAATTTAGACTTCACAGAACGTAGTGATTCCATAGTAGATACACGAGTCGTACAGGCAATGTAGACCTCACAGAACGTAGTGGAACCAAAACACTCATTCCATAGTAGATACACGAGTCTTACAGGTAATGTAGACTTCACCGAACGTAGTGGGACCAAAACACGCATCTCATAGTCGTACAGGAAATGTAGAATTTTCACAGAACGTAGTGGAACCAAAACACGCACCCCATAGTAGATACACGAGTCGTACAGGAAATGTAGACTTCACAGAACGTAGTGGAACCAAAACACTCATTCCATAGTAGATACACGAGTCGTACAGGAAATGTAGACTTCACAGAACGTAGTGGAACCAAAACACTCATTCCATAGTAGATACACGAATCGTACAGGCAATGTAGACTTCACAGAACGTAGTGGAACCAAAAAACTTATTCCATAGTAGATACACGAGTCGTACAGGCAATGTAGACTTCACAGAACGTAGTGGAACCAAATCACGCACCCCATAGTAGATATAAGAGTCGTACAGGAAATGTAGACTTCACAGAACGTAGTGGAACCAAAACACTCAATCCATAGTAGATACACGAGTCGTACAGGCAATGTAGACTTCACAGAACGTAGTGGAACCAAAGCACTCATTCCATAGTAGATACACTAGTCGTACAGGAAATGTAGACTTCACAGAACGTAGTGGAACCAAAGCACTCTTTCCATAGTAGATACACGAGTCGTACAGGCAATGTAGACTTCACAGAACGTAGTGGAACCAAAACACTCATTCCATAGTAGATACACGAGTCGTAAAAACAATGTATACTTCACAGGACGTAGTGGAACCAAAGCACTCTTTCCATAGTAGATACACGAGTCGTACAGGCAATGTAGACTTCACAGAACGTAGTGGAACCAAAACACGCATTCCATAGTTGATACACCAGTCGTAGAGCAAATTTAGACTTCACAGAACGTAGTGATTCCATAGTAGATACACGAGTCGTACAGGCAATGTAGACCTCACAGAACGTAGTGGAACCAAAACACTCATTCCATAGTAGATACACGAGTCGTACAGGAAATGTAGACTTCACAGGACGTAGTGGAACCAAAACACGCATTCCATAGTTGATACACCAGTCGTAGAGCAAATTTAGACTTCACAGAACGTAGTGATTCCATAGTAGATACACGAGTCGTACAGGCAATGTAGACCTCACAGAACGTAGTGGAACCAAAACACTCATTCCATAGTAGATACACGAGTCTTACAGGTAATGTAGACTTCACCGAACGTAGTGGAACCAAAACACGCATCTCATAGTCGTACAGGAAATGTAGAATTTTCACAGAACGTAGTGGAACCAAAACACGCACCCCATAGTAGATACACGAGTCGTACAGGAAATGTAGACTTCACAGAACGTAGTGGAACCAAAACACTCATCCCATAGTAGATACACGAGTCGTACAGGCAATGTAGACTTCACAGAACGTAGTGGAACCAAATCGCGCATTCCAAAATAGATACACGAGTCGTAAAGGCAATGTAGACTTCACAGAACGTAGTGGAACCAAAAAACTTATTCCATAGTAGATACACGAGTCGTACAGGCAATGTAGACTTCACAGAACGTAGTGGAACCAAATCACGCACCCCATAGTAGATATAAGAGTCGTACAGGAAATGTAGACTTCACAGAACGTAGTGGAACCAAAACACTCAATCCATAGTAGATACACGAGTCGTACAGGCAATGTAGACTTCACAGAACGTAGTGGAACCAAAGCACTCATTCCATAGTAGATACACTAGTCGTACAGGAAATGTAGACTTCACAGAACGTAATGGAACCAAAGCACTCATTCCATAGTAGATACACGAGTCGTACAGGCAATGTAGACTTCACAGAACGTAGTGGAACCAAAAAACTTATTCCATAGTAGCTACACGAGTCGTACAGGCAATGTAGACTTCACAGAACGTAGTGGAACCAAATCACGCATTCCAAAGTAGATACACGAGTGTACAGTCGTTGTAGACTTCACAGAACGTAGTGGAACCAAAACACTCATTCCATAGTAGATACACGAGTCGTACAGGCAATGTAGTCTTCACAGAACGTAGTGGAACCAAAACACTCATTCCATAGTAGATACACGAGTCGTACAGGAAATGTAGATTTCACAGAACGTAGTGAAACCAAATCACGCATTCCAAAGTAGATACACGAGTCGTACAGGAAATCTAAACTTCACAGAACGTAGTGGAACCCAAACACTCATTCAGTAGTAGATACACAATCGTACTGGAAATGTAGACTTCACAGAACATAGTGGAACCAAAACACGCATTCCATGATAGATACTCGAGTCGTACAGGTAATGTAGACTTCACAGAACGTAGTGGAACCAAAACACTCATTCCATAGTAGATACACGAGTCGTACAAACAATGTAGACTTCACAGAACGTAGTGGAACCAAAACACTCATCCCATAGTAGATACACGAGTCGTACAGGAAATATAGACTTCACAGAACGTAGTGGAACCAAATCAAGCATTCCAAAGTAGATACACGAGTCGTAAAGGCAATGTAGACTTCACAGAACGTAGTGGAACCAAAACACTCATTCCATATACACGAGTCGTACAGGAAATGTAGACTTCACAGAACGTAGTGGAACCAAAGCACTCATTCCATAGTAGATACACGAGTCGTACAGGAAATGTAGACTTCACAGAACGTAGTAAAAAACCAAAACACTCATTCCATAGTAGATACACAAGTCGTACAGGCAATGTAGACTTCACAGAACGTAGTGGAACCAAAACACTCATTCCATAGTAGATACACGAGTCGTACAGGAAATGTAGACTTTACAGAACGTAGTGGAACCAAAACACTCATTCCATAGTAGATACACGAGTCGTACAGGCAATGTAGACTTCACAGAACGTAGTGGAACCAAAGCACTCATTCCATAGTAGATACACTAGTCGTAAAGGAAATGTAGACTTCACAGAACGTAGTGGAACCAAAACACGCATCCCATAGTAGATACGAAAGTCGTACAGGAAATGTAGACTTTTCACAGAAAGTAGTGGAACCAAAACACGCATCCCATAGTAGATACACGAGTCGTACAGGAAATGTAGACTTCACAGAACGTAGTGGAACCAAAACACTCATTCCATAGTAGATACACGAGTCGTACAAACAATGTATACTTCACAGAACGTAGTGGAACCAAAACACTCATCCCATAGTAGATACACTAGTCGTACAGGAAATGTAGACTTCACAGAACGTAGTGGAACCAAAACACTCATTCCATAGTAGATACACGAGTCGTACAAACAATGTATACTTCACAGAACGTAGTGGAACCAAAACACTCATCCCATATTATATACACAAGTCGTACAGGAAATGTAGACTTCGCAGGACGTAGTGGAACCAAAACACGCATTCCATAGTTGATACACCAGTCGTAGAGCAAATTTAGACTTCACAGAACGTAGTGATTCCATAGTAGATACACGAGTCGTACAGGCAATGTAGACCTCACAGAACGTAGTGGAACCAAAACACTCATTCCATAGTAGATACACGAGTCTTACAGGAAATGTAGACTTCACAGAACGTAGTTGAACCAAAACACTCATTCCATAGTAGATACACGAGACGTACAGGAAATCTAGACTTCACAGAACGTAGTGGAACCAAAACACGCATTCCATCGTAGCGACACCAGTCGTACAGGAAATGTAGACTTCACAGAACGTAGTGGAACCAAAACACGCATCCCATAGTCGTACAGGAAATGGAGAATTTTCACAGAACGTAGTGGAACCAAAACACGCACCCCATAGTAGATACACGAGTCGTACAGGAAATGTAGACTTCACAGAACGTAGTGGAACCAAAACACTCATTCCATAGTAGATACACGAGTCGTACAGGAAATGTAGACTTCACAGAACATAGTGGAACCAAAACACTCATTCCATAGTAGATACACGAGTCGTACAGGCAATGTAGACTTCACAGAACGTAGTGGAACCAAAAAACTCATTCCATAGTAGATACACGAGTCGTACAGGCAATGTAGACTTCACAGAACGTAGTGGAACCAAAGCACTCATTCCATAGTAGACAAACTAGTCGTACAGGAAATGTAGACTTCACAGAACGTAGTGGAACCAAAGCACTCATTCCATAGTAGATACACGAGTCGTACAGGCAATGTAGACTTCACAGAACGTAGTGGACCCAAATCACGCATTCCAAAGTAGATACACGAGTGTACAGTCATTGTAGACTTCACAGAACGTAGTGGAACCAAAACACTCATTCCATAGTAGATACACGAGTCGTACAGGCAATGTAGACTTCACAGAACGTAGTGGAACCAAAACACTCATTCCATAGTAGATACACGAGTCGTACAGGAAATGTAGATTTCACAGAACGTAGTGAAACCAAATCACGCATTCCAAAGTAGATACACGAGTCGTACAGGAAATCTAAACTTCACAGAACGTAGTGGAACCAAAACACTCATTCAGTAGTAGATACACAATCGTACTGGAAATGTAGACTTAACAGAACATAGTGGAACCAAAACACGCATTACATGATAGATACACGAGTCGTACAGGTAATGTAGACTTCACAGAACGTAGTGGAACCAAAACATTCATTCCATAGTAGATACACGAGTCGTACAAACAATGTAGACTTCACAGAACGTAGTGGAACCAAAACACTCATTCCATAGTAGATACACGAGTCGTACAGGAAATGTAGACTTCACAGAACGTAGTGGAACCAAAACACTCATCCCATAGTAGATACACGAGTCGTACAGGCAATGTAGACTTCACAGAACGTAGTGGAACCAAATCACGCATTCCAAAATAGATACACGAGTCGTAAAGGCAATGTAGACTTCACAGAACGTAGTGGAACCAAAACGCTCATTCCATATACACGAGTCGTACAGGAAATGTAGACTTCACAGAACGTAGTGGAACCAAAACACTCATTCCATAGTAGATACACAAGTCGTACAAACAATGTATACTTCACAGAACGTAGTGGAACCAAAACACGCATTCCATAGTAGATACACGAGTCGTACAGGACATGTACACTTCACAGAACGTAGTGGAACAAAAACACTCATTCCATAGTAGATACACGAGTCGTACAGGCAATGTAGACTTCACAGAACGTAGTGGAACCAAAACACGCATTTAAAACAATCAAGCCAGAGCAACAAGATAATAAACCGGTAGGGACACTACAGGAAAAACAACGAAGGCAAATATTCAACATTGCCTTCTTGCAGAGTTTATGTAGACTTCCTGAAAGAGTCCACAGTTGTCTTGCAAGATTATCCCATTTTAAGAGATAACAATAGAAATAGAAAGAGTATGAAAGGAGAAATTTGGAAACGTCGAACACGATAAATACAAAAAAGATTGCAGTATTGGTTTGATTAAGACAGTTCATGAAAGGTAGTGAAAAATGCTTGCTACCGCTCATGCCCTTTAGCCCCGGGTTGAGCAGAACTCAATATTTAAAATGTCAGTAGTACGACATGAAAGTTATGAAGCCTGCATATCACAAGTTACAGTCAAAAGACTAAAGAAAAAGAGGACGACATATCCTAAGGGTGATTAAAACCATCTTTACGGTGAATTATTAGGTATTAAATCACGTTTTGGGGAATTTAACTGTTAACGAAATAATTTCGTTATAATTCGCCGTATACGAATGTTCTATTTCCTATGTAAAGAAAGACGCACTGTCAATGTAAACGCATATCTGGATTTAGTGCATTCCGCATTGTTGTTATGAAATGCACGTGCATTTTCGAGTTTGTTCAGTTACATCATTTTCTCAAAAACAGTCATTACATAAAAGTCAGAAGTCAAACAATCAAAAGGCCAGTAAAGTCAATTGGAATTTATTCCGAGATAGTATAATGCTGCTTGCTATGCGGAACAGTTTTCTTTTTATGATTATCTATAGTAAACAATGTTAAATGACAAGTTACATAATTGCATAACTACTTGTCATAAAAGCATACAATAAACATGTAAGACAAGTAACGTATCAAGATTCAATACTTAAAAAACATTGGTTCAGCAGTTTTATTCCAACTGGTTCGCGAATAATCCAACAGCATAATCATATAGACTTAATGGTGCGTTTTCATTGACCGTCAGTATATAACAATGGTGATGTCTCAGCAAGATGTGTCGCTTACTTGAGTCCTGTGACATGTTTCAGACAAAGGTTTTTCAGTATTTGCATGAGCAATTTTAATAATCCTTAGAAAACATATACTGAAAGGAAAAAGAAACGCATAATCATCAAATTGCCTATACTACACTATTACACACCTAATTCCACGTAATATTCCAGATAACGTGTTTTGTACAATAATGGGGCTACAACTAATTAGAGAAAGGTCAAATCTGTCATGTAGTATACCTTTTAATCAAAATATACTTTGTTACACGAAATTCATAAATTTTGAAGTTTCGCTTGAAAAAGTTATGCCATTTCAGTATTGTGTTTAATGTTAAGAGACTGCAACGTTTAAAGCCCAAATCTGCCCACCTGCTTGAGTCAAATGCGCTTTCTGCCTATAATGAAACTTTAAAGGGGTAACCATTGGTGTGCTATTTAAATCTTCTTTTCGAATGGACAGACCTAATTTCGCACTGTATCATTCGATTAGCAGTAGCATATTAAACGTACAATATATAGCGGAAATACCCAGTAGCCGTTTCTTTTTCCTTTCAGTATACATATTGACATTAGACGTAATTGCCTTAGCTGTGAAAATCGGCTGAGAAATAATTCGCCTGAAAATGATGACACAGACACCTAGTAAATATAGATCATGTTAAAATAAGATCAAACAAATATAAAACCTCGACGGTAAGAAGAATGCCAATATCTTCGACAAGAAGAATGCCAATATTCTAAATAAGACATCACCAATAGTGTATCCCCTTCCCTATCATATCACCAAAAAAGCATTCTCACATAGACATACGTTATAGTTATAGGCTGGTAGGTGACTTTTTCAAAATGTCCAAAGCTTTAGTTGTAGAAATCTTCGAGACAATTATTGCGAGTTATGTCTTGTTTTGTCCTTTTGTATGTAAATTGTGTTTTAAATACGTCTCTACGTGTCTAGGGTTGTCATATCTGTGAGAAATTTTTATTCTGGTTTTATAATATATGCCTCATTTTAGACAATTTATGTTTAAAACTTTGATATATACAGCTATAAATTTAAGTAGATTAATCAATAAGTAATATTATCACATAACGTCACTTGTTAGCAGTGTCGAACACCCATTTAATATTCTATTGTATGACACACGTGTAATACAACCTGAAACGATTTTGATTGGTTGAGTTAAACCTGTAACACTACGCAACTATTTTATTTATTACAAATTCACCCAGATCTGAGTCATAAACTTATTATTTGTGACAGCTTATAAAAATAATGCACGTTATACAAAACATTGTTGTTGGTTTGTTAAAAAGTTGGCGTAAACTGCTATTTTGTAAAGCGGTAAAACACGAACTCTTTTTATACGCAACGCTATGTGTGAGACGCGACGTTACGACGTCACATATTTTATGAGGTTTTGGCGCTAAAGTGTGTCTGACGTCGTGGCGGTTCTATGTCCATCTGAATTATTTTTTACTAATTTGATTGCAATGTTATGTGATAAAAAGGATCTTAAACTCGTTCCCATTCCATACAAGATTTTTAATTTTAACGAGCCTTTTAATTCATAACTCGTTTCATAAATCTTATATGAAATGGGAACTCGTTTAAGATCCTCTATGTATCCCATGCTCGTGTCCGTGGCCGGGATGGTAAAGACACCGCGTTTGAAACATTCTCGCCTCCCACCACTGCGGGTTCGAATCCCAGTGGGAGCTCGAGTTGTTAGTGAGAAAGTGTTGATTCTTACGGATGCGGGAGGTATACAGTACTGGTTCTACTTAATAAAAAGTGGATGGTCTGCCTCCACCACTAAAAATCGTCGTTTATAGCCTTCAATGTGCTGAAATTGACGTAAACCACCATTGAACATTTCTTGTTGTGATATTCTATAGGGGGCACTCCACAGTTTAATGTACATTTCTCAATCATCAAACCCATGACAAGCTCTTAGCCTGAATCCTTGAGCAAAAATAAATCACATCATCATTGTGTCATACATTTCTTAGAAGACAATAAAATTACCCATGTTTCCATACCAAATAAAAGTATCAAAAAGCATTTTCTGTACAACTTTAGTCCCATTTCTTTAAGATTACCCCACCCCTTAAAACATGCTAAAAATGCAATTTTAGCAATATTTCAAATGTCAATAAATAATAATAAAAAAAAATCCTACACATATCAGGGTCATGTCTGCACTCATAATGCTCTTGCATATCAGGAAATGCTAAATTTTACATACCTAGTCCGGCATTTTAAAAAGTTATTCCATGCTGATCTCCAAGTCAGTGAAAATCAGCCATTTTAACTACTTTTAGGAAGTTTTTGATTGGTTCACATTTTTCTATTTATAGCCTCCAAAAAACCCAAAGAATGCATATTCCAATACACCAAAATAAACTTAGAAGTAATCAAAACTGAAAAAAACATCAAACATGTGCTTCATAATTATTATAAAGACCATCCATGGACCTAAAAGATGCTTAGTTGATTTCTTTCTGATTTACAACATGGACATTCATGCGAAACTGAGGACTGCCCCCTTAATATATTCTTCTTAATAAAGTGTATTCGCATACTTCAAATGAAACAAGAATGTATGTTGCCATACAAAGAAGTGAAGCCATCTTGTGCATGTGTGTTTAAGCACAACTCACTGCAAATTGTTGGTTCACTCAATAACGTTGTTAAAGATATCAATATATATTCAAAACTTGATTTAGACCTTGAGCCAGGACCCACAATTTTCGATATTGTTACCAACTCAAGGGACAAATTCTACCATCACTTTTTGAAAAGAGCAATGTATATAGATTACATTTTTCCATGATAGCAGTCTGGAACAGGTAGCTTATATAAAAAAAATCGAACATTAATAGGTTATCATTGTAGCGTTTTAATATAAGTTTTTGAAGTTCATTTTTGAATGTCGTGCTTGTGTGAATAATTATTGATGTACTTTTTAAAGATGCACTTAAGTTTACAATTCATTGAGTTACATAAAGCGTAAATAAGCTCTTTTTTAGCACTGAATTCATTTTAAAATCTCTATTTTGCTTCAAATTAGAAGTCAATTTACCCCACCCACTATTGACACATTTTTATGCATTTAGTTGAGTTAATATTTTTTTACAATATACGTGTAAACTTGTAAGAATCAGTAATTTACAACTTTTCTACATGATTTAAATAATATTATAATATGAATAATGGATTGTTATGATATATTGATGAAATTAAGTACTAAGCAATGTTCATGGCATTGCACATATGTGTTCATAAGTAAGACTGATAAGTTGAGACACATGCCAAACTGGAAGTATAAGCCTTCCTCAAAGTAACTGCAACATAAATATATGTAGTATTAACATGTTCTGATATATACATATATTGCACAGACGACGCATAGTCCAAAGGATTCTAGATAAAGGAAATGTGCGGTTTAACGTGTTTTTTTTTAACAAAAGTCTTTTTTAGGTGTATGCGTCATGGCAATACTTATTATGATTACACATTTGGATTATGTAGTACACATAAATACATGAATTAAACATTGCATTTTGCAACGCAAAATCTTAAAAGTTATTTTAATACTTTTTAATTACAATTTATGCATATTTTAAGGATTTTTACACCTGAATTACCCGACCCATATACAACACAATGAAGAATTCTGCATATGACATGTAAAAATAGTAGTATATGCATTTGCACGAACCATTTTTGTGTTACTGAAAAAAGAATCGACGAAGATGAATTGAATTGGGGTTTTACGGCGCACCAACACAAACATGTTATATGGCGCCAACAGGAATGAACATTCGACCCGGCTCACTCTTCATTAACATCTAGATAAAAATGTGCAGAATGTGCCTAGAACCTTCTTACCTGCAGAACTGCAGAGTTGCTGCAAATTCTCTAGTAAACACTCCATTTTTCGCTGGAGCCACGATCACTGCCACCACTGAAGTAGCAACTGAAACAATACAGGTTTCATGATGAAAATAATGAACAAAAATGACAAAATTAACATGACTGAATTCGGGGAAATTTTACCCCTATGCCTGGATATGCAGTGGTCATATTCTTGCCCGGGAACCACACGGCGTCGACGAAGAAATATCTTTAGGGTGATACCCAGATCACTGTACTAACTACTTACCATGGCAACTATTTGTTAGTATTGGTGCAGTTGTTACAATATCACCTGCTTAGGATATGTATCTAAACGGACATGTATCTAAACATAGGTTGTGATGTTCTCCGTACTTTTTTTAGAGTATGGAATTAACCTAAGATAGTAAGTATTAACCCTACTTTTGCGCATGCAAGTGCAAGTGGAATGATTATTACCTAAAAAAGAAGGTGTATTGAAGAGAGAGAGGGAGTGTGTGTGTGTGGGTGGGTGGGTTGAGGGGTTGGGAGATATATTATATAGGCATTTAGGAACCTGCCCTACTGACGAATAGACACCTATGTTTCTTTAACATGATGGGAGAAAAAAAAGCGATACTCGGGATACGTCCCCATCCGACGGACTAGGGTAAAAGTGTCTTGACCAAGAACAAATCGAAAAAATTCACTGGCTCCGTTGTGGCTTGAACCAGGGTCCTCTGAATTTAAAGTCCCCCGTGCTATCCACTGCATCAACAGGCTGTATGCGCTCAAACAGGATGACTGCATTAAAGTACATACAACTAAAATGTTAATCCGTCATAAAGGTTATATCCAAGAAGCTGGGTTCACACCGGTCTCTCTTATCTAGCAAGTTAGCACCAAGTTCATGTATGTCGAGTTGCAACTTATATATGCCCAGCTCATTGCTGTTTTGATAAACTTGGCAATTAATGCCTTGGTATAAAACAGGACAATTAAGAATACTCATTACATATTATTTGATTTAAATAATATAACTTAATGTGACAATATAACATACATATAAGATATAAAAAAAATTAAACGCTTCCAGATAAGAATCGGTACCCAGTGCATCGAGATAGATTACATTTAGTGATCACGGTTAGTTTACTGATGTTTACTCTAAAAGCTATGCGACATACAGGTGCTACTGCAGTTAAAGTAGCTATCCCGCCAACAACAGCCACATTTTACAACATATTTACATCGTTTCTAAACCTGCTGACCACCAGGTATATATACAATATAAAAAGCTTTAACCAGCCAGACAAAAAAAAATGGATAATTCATTTTACACTTATTCAATTACGGATATTACAAAAACCCATGAATAAACATATACTTTTAAGCGACACATATATGCATTATTATATGAGATGATTTTGTCGTAATTTGGCGGGTTATTTTAAAATTTGTATAACAAACACCTAAAAATCAACAGTTAAACCGTAAAATGCCTTTTCTTTTTCTTTCTGTTTTTTTTTGTTGTTGCAATTTGTCGAAAATGCAGTGGTCTGCTTTGTGATTTTAGTTCGTGGTTTATTTAATATGCGATTTGTAAACATGGTTAAGTCTTCATAATGGAATACCTTATCAAAAGTCACATTCTCTATATATTTCAGTTCGCTTAAAACTTTTGAAACGATTTTATGAAAAGTGTACAACTTCAAACCATAAACAAGAGACCCACTCGCCTTGTCTCAAAGTGCTCTCATGTTTTAAGAAACAACAACAATTTCTTTATATAAATCTGTAAAACCGTGACCCCCGTAGTGGCCATATTTGACCCCATTGTCGCCATTTGAACAAACTAGGTAGAGGATCATAAGCTTATGGTACATGCGAACTATTATTTAGCTTTTGAAGTATCAGAAAAGCTGTTTGAATATGTTTTCCTATATAATTCAATGTTATAGTGTGACCCCCGGGACAGGGCCAAATTTGAATCCAGGCTTGATTCAAGGGACACCATTTAAATTATTTGCTACAGGACAATACTCCTAAGCGACATGTAGCTTATTACACCTCTAGCTCTTGTAGTTTCAGAGAAGATGTTTATAGACGTTCGTACATAACTCTATGTAAATATGTGACCCCACGGGACCGGGCGACATTTGACCATAAGATCACCATTTTAACAAAATAAATTGGTAGAGATCGATACTCTTATGCTACATGCATCGTATAAGACCTCTAGCTCTTGTAGTATCAGAAAAAGAATATTTTTATGTACTTTCCTATATAACTCTTTGTAAAAACCTTAACCCCAGAACCGGGCCATAGTTGGACACAGAGTCACGATTTGAACAAAAGTGACCCCTGGGGCAGAGCCAGATATAACCCCAGGGTCAATATTTTAACAAACTTGCTAGTGGATCATAAGCTTATGCTTCATGCATAATATGGGACTTCTAGCTCTTACAGTTTTAGAGAAAATCAATTATTTTTTAAAGATTTCCTATATAACTGTATGAAAAAATGTTACCCACGGGGCTGGGCCATATTTGACCCTGGGGTCACCATTTTATAAATACTTGGTAGAGGACCCTTAATGTATAATACATGCAAAATATTAGACCTGTAGCTCTTCTAGATTCAGCGAAAAAGATTTTTTTAAAGAAACAAGAGTTTTTCTTAAAAGGGGGAGATAACTCTAATAACAGGAATCAGCTACCCTGTTCACACTGCTATCATGGATTTTTTGTTTCTCTACAAGGTACTCAATAACATGGTACTAGTAAGAATTTGTCCCTTGAGATGGTAACAAAAAAGTGTATGGCTCATGGTCTAATTCAGTTAATTTAGACATACTTTTTTTATTCGGTATATTAATTCTAAAATACTTCTTTACACATTATAATTCATAGCCATCCAGTATCTATTTGTATTATGACCAAACGACGCTTTAAATTATCTTTTAAACTGTTTCTTTTTTTTTAAGTATTTATTTAGTTTATATAAATCAGTCACTATTGAAAAATGTCGGCGTATAAACCAGCATCCGCCAATGATATAGCTTATCTTATCAATAACAGTTAGTTTAAACATATTAATTTTACATCGATTGCGAAACAAGTACTTGCAACTTAGATTAATCACTCTCGATGGCTTCCTGGGTAGAACCAGTACTAAGCAATGTGGATTAATTATCTTGCTCAAGAATAAATAACGTGACCGCGGCGAGGATCGAACTCACGACCTCTCGATCTGGAGTTCGGCGCTCTACCACTGGACCACGAACTCCACGAACTATTATCAATAACAAATCCTGAACTCCAGCGGGACTCCTGCTGTGCCAGTCAGTTTTATCAGAAATGTGCATAGTTTTAGCGAAAAAGACGAAAGTTTTGTAGTATCTTATAGACTTCGTTTGATGGGCGCCTTTAGAGGTGCACCAATAGTTTCTTTTGATTTTGTATATTTTTCACAAGTGTATTGCTGTACGTTTATGTTTTATATTTTATGTTTTATGTTTGTAACATTCTGATGAAGCCAATAGGCGAAAACCGGTTTAGAGTATTAAGTTGTAAAGCACTTTGAACAATAATTTTCAATAATATATATATATATATATAAATGTCTTCATATGCAAATTATATCATTATAAACTATCCCATCCACATACTCATCATCTCTAGAGAAATTGGTAACGTATTGAAATTCGGCAATGAATTGAATTCATAAAATGTACGCAACACCCATCAGATAGTATCCACTTTGTCGAATATACGTTTATTAATAGTTTAATTAGTTATCACATTTGAAAATATATTAAATAATCAAACGCATTAAGCATGCATTTAATATGATTTTGAAGTAAGTTTTGCTGTTAAAGGGAATGGAGGCGATCTGGAAGCATGATGGATGTCATTCCAAATACGAATAAAACCACCATACTGCGTTTAAGATTCATATGCACTAAACATGTACTTATTATCGGTACGAGGTGATCATTCGGCTAATCTTGTTATATAGATATTAATTTTAATTCGCGTGGTGCTTTAAGGCCATTATAAATTCTTGTTTTGCGATACAAATACAGTTTATTTGAATTATGCATACAACTGTTAGCAATAAAATCCCCATTTAAATTAATAGTTATGGTTTAACGACAAAACGCAGTCGACGTATCGAGCTTACCAGACCAAAGCTTTTTATTAACAATAATTAACCAGAAAGTAGCATGCGGCTTAATGCAATGCATATGCATGTTTCATATGAAAATGAAACACATTATGTATGTTTTCATTTGTATTTGGATTGACACTCTTCAAGGTCGTCTCCAGTCACTTCAATAATGCTATTTTAAGATATTCTCTCAGAATTCTTTACACTACTAAATTGATTTGCAATTTTAAATAGTATTTTAGCGAAGATATGATTTCCTTTTATAATATTTAATATGCTTGTCTAAATATGTATATTCTATTCTACTATGTTCTATGCATTATGCAAATTATATGAAAATATCGATGTCTGAATATGGAAGCTGATACAGGGTAAAACATTAGGCAACATGATGCTGAGTCACGTGATCACGTGATCGTCTGGGAATGTACGCAGTTATGCACAGTTCAATATGATAATAATTGGAGAAGGCACAGAGCTGTCAATTTTACAACGATAAGTGCACACGTCCAATGAGATTGAGATATCTCATTCAGCGTTTACTGCTGAAGAATCGTTAACAGAGCCATCAAAAAAAATAATTAAGAGATAGGCACAGAAATGGGTTTGACTGATTCATGTTCCATTCCAAAATCACGCGCGATAAATTGTATCTTTAGCAAAAATATTTTGGAAATATATTTACTGATACGGGTATAATTAAAAGTCTTTGAGACAAAACAATTACAAGACTCAAATAGGCGATGATTTTGTATGAATTACTATTCATTTAGTCTCTGTATATTTAAATTAAGAAATGACGTCTACCTAAATCCTGAATGGGTGGTACTGTTTCATGCTTGTCTTCAATCTTGTCATTGATCCCAATACTAATACAGACGGTTGCTTAAATTTATACCTTTAATATTATATTGACGACTAATCATATAATGTGGAAAGTCTGATGCGGGTTGTAAAGGGGAGTTTCTTAAGGTACAGTTCTGATCCATTCTGAAACAGTTCATTTATTTTGAAATAAACTACTGTAAACGGAACAAATACAAATTCCGATTCTTAATCTTGGCAGTTCGCCATTATGATTTCGTCTTTGATTATCCGATGACCGGGCTTATCGGGCGCCATATGATGTGGGTTTCCTAAATCCTGAAAATATAGGTAACGTTTAATTTTTCTCTCAAGTCTTGTCTTTTTGTATCATCTTTCTGTTGTTGCTCAGGCTTCTGCCAAGTCACCGAACATTTTCTTGGTAGCGTTTTTCATATTCATATATACATGATCATCGCTGAGTGTTACTTATATAGATGCTGCTTATTGGTACGATACAAGTATAAGGGTGAGGTTTGGTGCACCCTAGAGCTCGCTTTAAACCACCAGTGGTTCGTTAAAGGCATAACAAGACAGGATTGAAGGCAAACATAAACCGTTAGGTTTTTCTTCAGGCTCTCAGAGTGTCCCCAATATTGCAAAAAGTTAGCATTATGGCGAACTGAGAAAGAGGAGTCAATCCCTAAACATGCAGCATCTTGCAAATTATAGGGTCATAACCTCCTTTTATGAATTCCACCTTTTCCATAAATGACGGAATGCAAGTTTGAACTCAAAAATCGATAGAATACAAAAAGGTAGGTATAAAGTTCGCGCAGGAAAGATAGCATTCACAGAACACAGTCAAGCAAAAACACGCATACAAAATGCAAAACGACAAATACGAGGAAAATGCAAAGTATGCGACACGACAGGCATAAAAGGGTTGAAATATGGGTACCGCATTGGAAAGGTTAGTGGCTGTGGTTTAAAGCACCACGTTCTAGTGTGCACCAAACCTTAATTTTGACATACCAATAAAACGGGACGGCGTAACTAAAGAAATTCCCGCGAAGCTATATCTTCAAACAAACTAGGCAGCAATAATAGGCAATATAATAAGTATAGCATAAAGACGATTATTTTTAAATAAATAAATAAATAAATAAAAATAAATAAATAAATAATAAATAAATAAATAAATAAATAAAATAAATAAATAAATAAATAAATAAAATAAATAAATAAATAAATAAATAAATAAATAAATAAATAACGAACAAACGAACGAACGAACGAATGAACATATAATATGTACGGCCAACGCACAATCAAGAGAAACGCATAGTGGTGAAATGTAAGCCACTAAGCAAGCAATAATAGGGTCTTAACCTTTTTGATAAACTTTCTAACAAGTTTTATAAAGATTGTATGAATGTGATCATGATCACTAAGTTTGTAAATCCCGTCACCATAGAACTCAGATGTGCTACAGAGTTCTTAAATTACTTTTATACTTTATTTTAAAAGAAGATCAGGGTCAAGATAATAAAATGTTTCACGGGTTTTGCGAAGTTTATGGTAACGGGAGCCCTGATGGAGTAGACTTTTAGAAATACAAATGTTATGAATATTAGCTCGACTACAAGCTCCAGATAAACGACTAAGTTGATGAAACATAAAACCCATAACATGTCGCCAGGGAAACATCCCCGTCTACGGAGGGATAATTAACAATGATTAAAATTGAAATCAGTTCTCTTGTCATAGATTGTGCTTATTATTTCTCAATTTCCATTAGAGAAATGTAAATCGAGAAAAGAAGCGGTAGTAGTAGAACTATTACCTGCCAAAGGATACATGCCATCCAAAATCCTTTCTTATTTTTTCTTTTTGAAGTTTGCATGTATCATACGATAAAGACATTGTCCTGCAAGATGGCGTTTTGAAAAAAAATTAAAATATTGTCAATGAAATTAAATGTCATTCTTTGGCAAAAAACTGTTCATTGTTTAACCAAATTACTGAATTGTATATAAATATAAAAATTGCTGACAATTTGCTTCTGTGTTTACATGTTCAATTCCTGGGTTAGGACCAGCTGGAATCTTAGTAATCTTATTAGGCCACACTTAATACTATTTTAGTTTGCACAAACCCGACCTTAGATTTTTCAGATGGGTAGGTACCTAGGAAAATGTTCTCTTTTTTTCTTCCATGTATGTCAGATTGTTTTGTGAATGTTTTTATAGTTATTTGTTTGTTTGAACTTAAAACACTCCTTTTTGTACTTATTAAATAAATACTGAAAAGGTGATTCCTTAGAAGCAACAAACACAAACAAGAGAGAAAAGTAGCAGACTCGGTTTTATTGAGTCTGTTCATAAGAGGTAATTATAAGATGCAACATATCTCACGCCTCCTAGCACCGGTTAAAGCGATATTCTACTTTAAAGCAACACAGAATGGGCTTGATGATCCCAAAGTACTAGTAAATAATAACACTACTGATTTGTAGTCGGGGCGACTTTTTACGGCCGCCATGCGGCACTAAACAAACACTAGTGTGAATGTCAATAAATACTGAAAAGGTGATTCCTTTGAAAGTAACAAACACAAGAAAGAGAGAAAAGTAGCAGACTCCGTTTTATTGAGTCTGTTTATGAGAGGTAATTATAAGTTTATAACACCTCTCACGCCTCCTAGCACCGTCTTAAGCGATATTCTACTTTAAAGTAACACAGAAAAGTAACACAGAATGGGCTTCATGATCCCAAAGGACCAGTAAATAATAACACTACTGATTTGTAGTTGGGCGACCATTTACGGCCGCCACACTGCACTAAACAAACGCTAGTGTAAATGTCAATAAATACTGAAAAGGTGATTTTAAAGATGATTTTAGTATACTGGGTGTATATTTCAATGTTGGGTGTATATCTCAATGTTGAAAGTCTTAATTCTTTTCCATAAAATTCCTATCTGAAACAACTGGTAAACCAAATTAATAAAGATGAAGAGGAAACACTGGTGTGGTGTTCTAGGGCAATGTTAAAATAAAACACATTTTTACGTGGGTGTGGGCGGGGGGGGGGGGGGGGGGGTGGGGGGGGGGGGGGGGTGGGGATGGTGAGGACACATTGTTACGGGCGGGGGGTGGGGCGGAGTGTCGCAATCGGGAAAAAAATAAAATAATTATAGCCTTAGGCATTCTAATGACATGTTAGAGTTAACAAGATATGTGCCCATCTTCATTATTAATAAATAGACCTTGTGTTTTGCATCAAATTCTCGGTCGCATGTTTATACTTGGCAAAAGTCAAGGCCATGCATGTTTTAATATGATTCAGAACTTCTTCCGCTTGAGATAAATAAGGTGAAACATAATGTGTTTACAGACGGTGTGGCGCAAAAAAAAAGATGTTAAAGGCAAGCATTTTGCAAATTCAGTTTTGAATATTACAATGTTGCTTGTTGTATTCGTATTTAATTGATAGAATGCAACATTACTTTTTCACAATCGTTACATGTGTGCAAGTAGATCGTCCTCATACATATCGTCCTTGTCCTCATACATATCGTCCTCATACATATCCTCCTCGTCCTCATACATATCGTCCGTCCTCACACATATCGTCCTCATACGATATTATCGTCCTCATACATATCGTCCTTGTCCTCATACATATCGTCCTCATACATATCCTCCTCGTCCTCATACATATCGTCCGTCCTCACACATATCGTCCTCATACGATATTATCGTCCTCATACATATCGTCCTTGTCCTCATACATATCGCCCTCACACATATCGCCCTCGTGTTATTCGGCTTCTTGTTATTTTAGTTTAACCCACGAACTAATGAATCAATAGAAAAATAACATTTAAATGTGAACGACATGGAAATGGAAATACAGTGAAAAATACAAAAAAAAAGACAAACTAGTAAGTTAGCTTTGAATAAGGCGATGCGATGTCATTTCATCATAGGCGTATTGCGTTGTATTGTACTAGTGCAATATGGCATGTATGCCATACCTGGTAATATGATGACGTGTGACAAAGCGTTTGTAAGTTATATTCCCAGAAGACATAATTGTAATTGGTTATTTTTGTGTGTACTTATGTTATTTCTTTATTCACCACACCATCACATTTACAACTTTACTTCTGTTCGTTAGTTTTCTAGTTATATTTACCTTGCCTTTTGTTTTATTTTATTTGAATAACTTTAATTTATAAAGCAGCTTAGCAAGATCTTAAAACAGATTTCACCATTACTAAAACTCTTAAGCATTGCATGATGTTTCTGCTACCATATTCACCATTACTAAAACTCTTCAGCATTGCATGATGTTTCTGCTACCATATTCACCATTACTAAAACTCTTCAGCATTGCATGATGTTTCTGCTATCATATTCACCATTACTAAAACTCTTCAGCGTTGCATGATGTTTCTGCTACCATATTCACCATTACTAAAACTCTTCAGCGTTGCATGATGTTTCTGCTACCATATTCACCATTACTAAAACTCTTCAGCATTGCATGATGTTTCTGCTACCATATTCACCATTACTAAAACTCTTCAGCATTGCATGATGTTTCTGCTACCATATTCACCATTACTAAAACTCTTCAGCATTGCATGATGTTTCTGCTACCATATTCACCATTACTAAAACTCTTCAGCATTGCATGATGTTTCTGCTACCATATTCACCATTACTAAAACTCTTCAGCATTGCATGATGTTTCTGCTACCATATTCACCATTACTAAAACTCTTCAGCATTGCATGATGTTTCTGCTACCATATTCACCATTACTAAAACTCTTCAGCATTGCATGATGTTTCTGCTACCATATTCAGCAAAAACTGCAATAACTTTCTAAATACCTCATATACTTACTGTAAAGGTTAAGTTTACAAGAATATTAATTTAATGGTCTTGTCACATTACTGACTTGCAATTTATACCTCAGTTCCACTTTTATTAACTGTCAGTTAGGATGCTTGATATACATACTTTTTGTGTTAATTTCTTTGCATTTCTCTGTTGTAAATAAACATGCACTTTTTTTCTTTTTTGTGTACTTCCATTAAGATCATTGCTGTGCTTCTTATAAAACACATTTCTGTGTGTTTCTGAAAACAAATCACAGTTATTGTCATCACTTGATCGACATCTGCGGTGTCGTCTGTGTGAACCTTTCAGGTCCACTTTTTCAGTAACTAAAACTACAGCTTTGACACTTTCCACAGTTGTTCTATATCATAACATCACCCAGCATATATAGTTGCATAACTCTGTGATGCATTTTGCAACCGTTATGCCCTTTTTATGCCCCCGAAAATGTTTCGGGGGCATATAGTAATCGCATCGTCCGTCTGTCCGTCTGTCCGTTCGTCCGGATTCTGTCCGTCATTCCGAAGTTCGTGTCCGGACCGTAACTTCACAACCCCTCCAGGGATTTTTAAATAACTTGGCACAAGTGATCACCATAACAAGACGATGTGTCGCGCATAAAACCCAGGTCCATACCTCAAAGGTCAAGGTCACACTTGAAGTCCATAGGTCAAAAACAGGTACGCAATTTCGTGTCCGGACTGTAACGTTACAACCCCTGCAGTTTTTTTTTAATTACTTGGCACAAGTGATCCCATAACAAGACGATGTGTCGCGCGCAAAACCCAGGTCCGTACCTCAAAGGTCAAGGTCACACTTGCAGTTCATAGGTCAAAAACAGGTACGCAATTTTGTGTCCGGACCGTAACGTCACAACCCCTGCAGGGATTTTTAAATAACTTGGCACAAGTGATCACCATAACAAGACGATGTGACGCGTGCAAAACCCAGGTCTTCAAGGTCAAGGTCACACTTGGAGGTCAAAAGTCAAATTGTGTCCGGTCAATAACTCTGGCATTCATGGACGGATTTTCAAATTACTTGGCACAAGTGCTCACCACAACAAGACGATGTGTCGCGCACAAAATCCAGGTCTGTGGCCCCAAGGTCAAGGTCACATTTAGAGGTCAAAGGTCAAATCGTGTCCGTTCAATAACTTTTGCATGCCTGGACGGATTTTCAAATAACTTGGCACCAGTACTCACCACAACCAAATGAGGTGTCGTGCACAAATCCAGGTCCATGGCTCCAAGGTCAAGTTCATACTTAGAGGTCAAAGGACACTTCGGGGGCATTTATCACTTACAGTGATATTTCTTGTTCAACTTAGAATTTTGGTTATGTTTTACGTTTAGGTCCATATATTAGGTAACTACTAAGCTATAACTCTGCAACTTTATACAGTTGTTCTATATCATAACATGGCCCAGCATATCAGGTTTCATAACTCTGTGCTGCTTTCTGAAAAAGTTATGCCCCTTTTTGAACTTAGTATTAAGATTAGGTTTTCCGTTAAGGTCCACTTTTTAGCCAGTATGTCTTTGCAAAAAAATACGACTTATTGTCATCCCTTGATCGGCGTCTGCGCATTTTGTTAAGTTTTATGTTAAGGTGCACTTCTTTCTGTTCAGTAGCTATAACAGATACCGTTTTGAAACTTTGCTGGTGCATGCTATTTCATGACGCAGGCCATGCAATACTAGTTTCCACCCAGGAAAATCACATGATCAGCCCAGCCATACGTGGCACACACCTATGACTAAAATCAGTGTCAAACATTCAAAAACCAAACTGTATGATATCTTATTACCACATATTATTACTACAAACCACTTCTTCCAAGTACATGTCCACCTACGCCAGTCATTCGCCATAGTACACATTTCACTGATCATATCAGCTTCTTTTTTGATATCGTTTGTTCTTCATTCAAACTACATCAACATTCTAAAAATCTTCATAACATTCTAGAAATATATATCATCAGCAATTAATGCAAACACTTAAATATGTTTTGATATCTTAAGTATGTGCCTTTGTTCTCAAGTTCCTATTACCTACTGTAACCATATAACTTTTTATCCCTCTGGGGCCTAGGAATCTTTATGTGAGGAAGCTATCCAGCTGGCTTGCGGAACGTCGGTGGTTCTACCCAGGTGCCCGCCCGTGCACGAAAATTGCCCGGAGGGGCACCTGGGGTCTTCCTCCACCAATGGAAGCTGGAAAGTCGCCATATGACCTTAGCTGTTGATGCGACTATAAAATCCAATTCAGTCAATCAATCAATAACTTTTTATACTTTTTAAAATATTTCTACATTTTTGTCGTTATATCATAAAAATTTGCAAAGAAATGCACATGCATTCTGCGCGGCCCTGATGCTTTGCTTCGCAAACATGCAACTGAAACATAATGCAGGGTAGACTATCTGACTTTGATAGTAAATACACAGGATGTTACCAGTTATCGCCCTTTGCAATCCTAAATTATGTTTAAAATGTTAACAAGACTTCAGTAGTTACTTTCCCTTGTAAATGCTAGTTGGTCTAGCGTTTTCGGTTAAGTCAAAGTAGGTATAAAAGTCAAACAGGAAATGTAGCTTTCAAGGGCCACAGCCAATCAAAAGCACGCACAGAAATAAAGAACAATTACAAAGATTAATAAAAGGCAAAAAATGACATCACAAACATAAAATGGTTGACAATATGGCTACCGTCTCTTCTTGGTTTCTAAATGCCAGTTTACCCCGTACTAGGGGTCAGGTTTCCTGACCCGGTACTAGAAGTCAGGAAACGTGACCGGGAACTAGAAGTCATGCAGCGTGATCTGGTACTATAATTCAGGAAACGTGACCGGTACTAGAAGTCATGAAGCGTGACCCGGTACTAGAGATTAAGAAGCATGACCCGGTACTAGAGGTTAGGAAGCGTGACGTACTAGAAGTCAGGAAGCGTGATCCGGTACTAGAATTCAGGTAGCGTGACACGGTACAAGCTCTGCATGTGTATAATTACTGAAATAAAACAACTTACCAATAGCAAACGTTCAATGTTTCAATCTGGTTTCAAAAGAATCGAAACTTAAACGCGAAAACTAAACAATTTCTTTATCTAACATTTATTTATCGAACTTTGCCAATGTATATTAAAAACGTGTACCTACAATAACAATATCGAAAGTTCAGGATCACAGGCCAAGTAACCATATGGCCAATGTTCAAGGCGGCGCAGGGTCTTGCTGACTTTGACTACTTTACATCTGCACTGAATGTGGTGGCCATCTCATTCTACGTGCTCAGCAATGTTTTTATAAAGAACCTACAACAATTCGTGCAGGTAGTAGAAGACAGTACACCTCTAGGATAATGTAAAGTAACTCAGTTAAGAATATTGGTAACACAACATGTAATCATGTAGGTGGTCGAGAAGTTGATGTGGCGTCTGTTGTGAAAACTAATCAAGTAGATGGTAGAGGAGAAGAGGATACGGTGCCTGTTGTGAAAACTAATCAAGTAGATGGTAGAGGAGAAGTGGATACGCTGTTTGTTGTGAAAGCGAATCAAGTAGATGGTAGAGGAGAAGTGGATACGCTGTTTGTTGTGAAAACTAATCAAGTAGATGGTAGAGGAGAAGTGGATACGGTGTTTGTTGTGAAAACTAATCAAGTAGATGGTAGAGGAGAAGTGGATACGCTGTTTGTTGTGAAAGTGAATCAAGTAGATGGTAGAGGAATAGTGGATACGCTGTTTGTTGTGAAAGCGAATCAAGTAGATGGTAGAGGAGAAGTAGATACGGTGTTTGTTGTGAAAACGAATCAAGTAGATGGTAGAGGAGAAGTGGATACGGTGTTTGTTGTGAAAACTAATCAAGTAGATGGTAGAGGAGAAGTGGATACGCTGTTTGTTGTGAAATCGAATCAAGTAGATGGTAGAGGAGAAGTAGATACGGTGCCTGTTGTGAAAACTAATCAAGTAGATGGTAGAGGAGAAGAGTGAATAGTTCTGCTGTGAACATTTATTAGGTAGATGGTAGAGGAATAGTGGATACGCTGTTTGTTGTGAAAGCGAATCAAGTAGATGGTAGAGGAGAAGTAGATATGGAACCTGTTGTGAAAACTAAGTGAATGGGAGAAGTGAATATGGAGCCTATTGTGAAAACGTATTAAGTAGATGGTAGAGGAGAAGTGGATACGCTGTTTGTTGTGAAAGCGAATCAAGTAGATGGTAGAGGAGAAGTAGATATGGAACCTGTTGTGAACATTTATTAAGTAGATGGTAGAGGAGAAGTTGGTGATGTGTCTGTTGTGAAAACTAGTTAAGCTATTATTGATGAGAAGTGGATATGTTGCCTGTTCTTAAAACTAAGTAGATGGTAGAGGAGAAGTTGATACGGTGTCTGTTGTGAAAACTAAGTGCATGGGAGAAGTGAATATGGAGCCTGTTGTGAAAACTTATTAAGTAGATGGTAGAGGAGAAGTTGATACGTTGACTGTTGTGAAAACTAGTTAAGCAATTTGTAAAGGAGAAGTGGATATGGTGTCTGTTGTGAAATCTATTTAAGTAGATGGTAGAGGAAAAGTAGATACGGTGCCTGTTGTGAAAACTAATCAAGTAGATGGTAGAGGAGAAGAGGATACGGTGTTTGTTGTGAAAACTAATCAAGTAGATGGTAGAGGAGAAGTGGATACGCTGTTTGTTGTGAAAGCGAATCAAGTAGATGATAGAGGAAAAGTAGATACGGTGCATGTTGTGAAAACTAATCAAGTAGATGGTAGAGGAGAAAAGGATACGGTGCCTGTTGTGAAAACTAATCAAGTATATGGTAGAGGAGAAGAGGATACGGTGTTTGTTGTGAAAACTAATCAAGAAGATGGTAGAGGAGAAGTGGATATGGTGTTTGTTGTGAAAGCGAATCAAGTAGATGGTAGAGGAGAAGTGGATATGGTGTTTGTTTTGAAAACTAATCAAGTAGATGTTAGAGGAGAAGTGGATAAGGTGTTTGTTGTGAAAGCGAATCAAGTAGATGGTAGAGGAATAGTGGATACGCTGTTTGTTGTGAAAGCGAATCAAGTAGATGGTAGAGGAGAAGTAGATATGGAACATGTTGTGAAAACTAAGTGAATGGGAGAAGTGAATATGGAGCCTATTGTGAAAACTTATTAAGTAGATGGTAGAGGAGAAGTGGATACGCTGTTTGTTGTGAAAGCGAATCAAGTAGATGGTAGAGGAATAGTGGATACGCTGTTTGTTGTGAAAGCGAATCAAGTAGATGGTAGAGGAGAAGTGGATATGGTGTTTGTTGTGAAAACTAATCAAGTAGATGTTAGAGGAGAAGTGGATAAGGTGTTTGTTGTGAAAGCGAATCAAGTAGATGGTAGAGGAATAGTGGATACGCTGTTTGTTGTGAAAGCGAATCAAGTAGATGGTAGAGGAGAAGTAGATATGGAACCTGTTGTGAAAACTAAGTGAATGGGAGAAGTGAATATGGAGCCTATTGTGAAAACGTATTAAGTAGATGGTAGAGGAGAAGTGGATACGCTGTTTGTTGTGAAAGCGAATCAAGTAGATGGTAGAGGAGGAGTGGATAAGGTGTTTGTTGTGAAAGCGAATCAAGTAGATGGTAGAGGAGAAGTGGATAAGGTGTTTGTTGTGAAAGCGAATCAAGTAGATGGTAGAGGAATAGTGGATACGCTGTTTGTTGTGAAAGCGAATCAAGTAGATGGTAGAGGAGAAGTAGATATGGAACCTGTTGTGAAAACTAAGTGAATGGGAGAAGTGAATATGGAGCCTATTGTGAAAACGTATTAAGTAGATGGTAGAGGAGAAGTGGATACGCTGTTTGTTGTGAAAGCGAATCAAGTAGATGGTAGAGGAGAAGTAGATATGGAACCTGTTGTGAACATTTATTAAGTAGATGGTAGAGGAGAAGTTGGTGATGTGTCTGTTGTGAAAACTAGTTAAGCTATTATTGATGAGAAGTGGATATGTTGCCTGTTCTTAAAACTAAGTAGATGGTAGAGGAGAAGTTGATACGGTGTCTGTTGTGAAAACTAAGTGCATGGGAGAAGTGAATATGGAGCCTGTTGTGAAAACTTATTAAGTAGATGGTAGAGGAGAAGTTGATACGTTGACTGTTGTGAAAACTAGTTAAGCAATTTGTAAAGGAGAAGTGGATATGGTGTCTGTTGTGAAATCTATTTAAGTAGATGGTAGAGGAAAAGTAGATACGGTGCCTGTTGTGAAAACTAATCAAGTAGATGGTAGAGGAGAAGAGGATACGGTGTTTGTTGTGAAAACTAATCAAGTAGATGGTAGAGGAGAAGTGGATACGCTGTTTGTTGTGAAAGCGAATCAAGTAGATGATAGAGGAAAAGTAGATACGGTGCATGTTGTGAAAACTAATCAAGTAGATGGTAGAGGAGAAAAGGATACGGTGCCTGTTGTGAAAACTAATCAAGTATATGGTAGAGGAGAAGAGGATACGGTGTTTGTTGTGAAAACTAATCAAGAAGATGGTAGAGGAGAAGTGGATATGGTGTTTGTTGTGAAAGCGAATCAAGTAGATGGTAGAGGAGAAGTGGATATGGTGTTTGTTTTGAAAACTAATCAAGTAGATGTTAGAGGAGAAGTGGATAAGGTGTTTGTTGTGAAAGCGAATCAAGTAGATGGTAGAGGAATAGTGGATACGCTGTTTGTTGTGAAAGCGAATCAAGTAGATGGTAGAGGAGAAGTAGATATGGAACATGTTGTGAAAACTAAGTGAATGGGAGAAGTGAATATGGAGCCTATTGTGAAAACTTATTAAGTAGATGGTAGAGGAGAAGTGGATACGCTGTTTGTTGTGAAAGCGAATCAAGTAGATGGTAGAGGAATAGTGGATACGCTGTTTGTTGTGAAAGCGAATCAAGTAGATGGTAGAGGAGAAGTGGATATGGTGTTTGTTGTGAAAACTAATCAAGTAGATGTTAGAGGAGAAGTGGATAAGGTGTTTGTTGTGAAAGCGAATCAAGTAGATGGTAGAGGAATAGTGGATACGCTGTTTGTTGTGAAAGCGAATCAAGTAGATGGTAGAGGAGAAGTAGATATGGAACCTGTTGTGAAAACTAAGTGAATGGGAGAAGTGAATATGGAGCCTATTGTGAAAACGTATTAAGTAGATGGTAGAGGAGAAGTGGATACGCTGTTTGTTGTGAAAGCGAATCAAGTAGATGGTAGAGGAGGAGTGGATAAGGTGTTTGTTGTGAAAGCGAATCAAGTAGATGGTAGAGGAGAAGTGGATAAGGTGTTTGTTGTGAAAGCGAATCAAGTAGATGGTAGAGGAATAGTGGATACGCTGTTTGTTGTGAAAGCGAATCAAGTAGATGGTAGAGGAGAAGTAGATATGGAACCTGTTGTGAAAACTAAGTGAATGGGAGAAGTGAATATGGAGCCTATTGTGAAAACGTATTAAGTAGATGGTAGAGGAGAAGTGGATACGCTGTTTGTTGTGAAAGCGAATCAAGTAGATGGTAGAGGAGAAGTAGATACGGTGTTTGTTGTGAAAACTAATCAAGTAGATGGTAGAGGAGAAGTGGATACGCTGTTTGTTGTGAAAGTGAATCAAGTAGATGGTAGAGGAATAGTGGATACGCTGTTTGTTGTGAAAGCGAATCAAGTAGATGGTAGAGGAGAAGTAGATACGGTGTTTGTTGTGAAAACTAATCAAGTAGATGGTAGAGGAGAAGTGGATACGCTGTTTGTTGTGAAATCGAATCAAGTAGATGGTAGAGGAGAAGTAGATATGGAACCTGTTGTGAAAACTAAGTGAATGGGAGAAGCGAATATGGAGCCTATTGTGAAAACGTATTAAGTAGATGGTAGAGGAGAAGTGGATACGCTGTTTGTTGTGAAAGCGAATCAAGTAGATGGTAGAGGAATAGTGGATACGCTGTTTGTTGTGAAAGCGAATCAAGTAGATGGTAGAGGAGAAGTAGATATTGAATCTGCTGTGAACATTTATTAGGTAGAAGGTAGAGGAGTAGTGGATACGCTGTTTGTTGTGAAAGCGAATCAAGTAGATGGTAGAGGAGAAGTAGATATGGAACCTGTTGTGAACATTTATTAAGTAGATGGTAGAGGAGAAGTTGGTGATGTGTCTGTTGTGAAAACTAGTTAAGCAATTATTGAAGAGAAGTGGATATGTTGCCTGTTCTTAAAACTAAGTAGATGGTAGAGGAGAAGTTGATACGGTGTCTGTTGTGAAAACTAAGTGCATGAGAGAAGTGAATATGGAGCCTGTTGTAAAAACTTATTAAGTAGATGGTAGAGGAGAAGTTGATACGTTGACTGTTGTGAAAACTAGTTAAGCAATTTGTAAAGGAGAAGTGGATACGGTGTCTGTTGTGAAATCTATTTAAGTAGATGGTAGAGGAAAAGTAGATACGGTGCCAGTTGTGAAAACTAATCAAGTAGATGGTAGAGGAGAAGAGGATACGGTGTTTGTTGTGAAAACTAATCAAGTAGATGGTAGAGGAGAAGTGGATACGCTGTTTGTTGTGAAAGCGAATCAAGTAGATGATAGAGGAAAAGTAGATACGGTGCATGTTGTGAAAACTAATCAAGTAGATGGTAGAGGAGAAAAGGATACGGTGCCTGTTGTGAAAACTAATCAAGTAGATGGTAGAGGAGAAGAGGATACGGTGTTTGTTGTGAAAACTAATCAAGTAGATGGTAGAGGAGAAGTGGATATGGTGTTTGTTGTGAAAGCGAATCAAGTAGATGGTAGAGGAGAAGTGGATATGGTGTTTGTTGTGAAAACTAATCAAGTAGATGTTAGAGGAGAAGTGGATAAGGTGTTTGTTGTGAAAGCGAATCAAGTAGATGGTAGAGGAATAGTGGATACGCTGTTTGTTGTGAAAGCGAATCAAGTAGATGGTAGAGGAGAAGTAGATATGGAACATGTTGTGAAAACTAAGTGAATGGGAGAAGTGAATATGGAGCCTATTGTGAAAACTTATTAAGTAGATGGTAGAGGAGAAGTGGATACGCTGTTTGTTGTGAAAGCGAATCAAGTAGATGGTAGAGGAATAGTGGATACGCTGTTTGTTGTGAAAGCGAATCAAGTAGATGGTAGAGGAGAAGTGGATATGGTGTTTGTTGTGAAAACTAATCAAGTAGATGTTAGAGGAGAAGTGGATAAGGTGTTTGTTGTGAAAGCGAATCAAGTAGATGGTAGAGGAATAGTGGATACGCTGTTTGTTGTGAAAGCGAATCAAGTAGATGGTAGAGGAGAAGTAGATATGGAACCTGTTGTGAAAACTAAGTGAATGGGAGAAGTGAATATGGAGCCTATTGTGAAAACGTATTAAGTAGATGGTAGAGGAGAAGTGGATACGCTGTTTGTTGTGAAAGCGAATCAAGTAGATGGTAGAGGAGAAGTAGATATGGAACCTGTTGTGAAAACTAAGTGAATGGGAGAAGTGAATATGGAGCCTATTGTGAAAACGTATTAAGTAGATGGTAGAGGAGAAGTGGATACGCTGTTTGTTGTGAAAGCGAATCAAGTAGATGGTAGAGGAGAAGTGGATAAGGTGTTTGTTGTGAAAGCGAATCAAGTAGATGGTAGAGGAGAAGTGGATAAGGTGTTTGTTGTGAAAGCGAATCAAGTAGATGGTAGAGGAATAGTGGATACGCTGTTTGTTGTGAAAGCGAATCAAGTAGATGGTAGAGGAGAAGTAGATATGGAACCTGTTGTGAAAACTAAGTGAATGGGAGAAGTGAATATGGAGCCTATTGTGAAAACGTATTAAGTAGATGGTAGAGGAGAAGTGGATACGCTGTTTGTTGTGAAAGCGAATCAAGTAGATGGTAGAGGAATAGTGGATACGCTGTTTGTTGTGAAAGCGAATCAAGTAGATGGTAGAGGAGAAGTAGATATGGAACCTGTTGTGAAAACTAAGTGAATGGGAGAAGTGAATATGGAGCCTATTGTGAAAACGTATTAAGTAGATGGTAGAGGAGAAGTGGATACGCTGTTTGTTGTGAAAGCGAATCAAGTAGATGGTAGAGGAGAAGTAGATATGGAATCTGCTGTGAACATTTATTAGGTAGAAGGTAGAGGAGTAGTGGATACGCTGTTTGTTGTGAAAGCGAATCAAGTAGATGGTAGAGGAGAAGTAGATATGGAACCTGTTGTGAACATTTATTAAGTAGATGGTAGAGGAGAAGTTGGTGATGTGTCTGTTGTGAAAACTAGTTAAGCAATTATTGAAGAGAAGTGGATATGTTGCCTGTTCTTAAAACTAAGTAGATGGTAGAGGAGAAGTTGATACGGTGTCTGTTGTGAAAACTAAGTGCATGGGAGAAGTGAATATGGAGCCTGTTGTGAAAACTTATTAAGTAGATGGTAGAGGAGAAGTTGATACGTTGACTGTTGTGAAAACTAGTTAAGCAATTTGTAAAGGAGAAGTGGATATGGTGTCTGTTGTGAAATCTATTTAAGTAGATGGTAGAGGAAAAGTAGATACGGTGCCTGTTGTGAAAACTAATCAAGTAGATGGTAGAGGAGAAGAGGATACGGTGTTTGTTGTGAAAACTAATCAAGTAGATGGTAGAGGAGAAGTGGATACGCTGTTTGTTGTGAAAGCGAATCAAGTAGATGATAGAGGAAAAGTAGATACGGTGCATGTTGTGAAAACTAATCAAGTAGATGGTAGAGGAGAAAAGGATACGGTGCCTGTTGTGAAAACTAATCAAGTAGATGGTAGAGGAGAAGAGGATACGGTGTTTGTTGTGAAAACTAATCAAGTAGATGGTAGAGGAGAAGTGGATATGGTGTTTGTTGTGAAAGCGAATCAAGTAGATGGTAGAGGAGAAGTGGATATGGTGTTTGTTGTGAAAACTAATCAAGTAGATGTTAGAGGAGAAGTGGATAAGGTGTTTGTTGTGAAAGCGAATCAAGTAGATGGTAGAGGAATAGTGGATACGCTGTTTGTTGTGAAAGCGAATCAAGTAGATTGTATAGGAGAAGTAGATATGGAACATGTTGTGAAAACTAAGTGAATGGGAGAAGTGAATATGGAGCCTATTGTGAAAACGTATTAAGTAGATGGTAGAGGAGAAGTGGATACGCTGTTTGTTGTGAAAACTAATCAAGTAGATGGTAGAGGAATAGTGGATACGCTGTTTGTTGTGAAAGCGAATCAAGTAGATGATAGAGGAATAGTGGATACAATGTTTGTTGTGAAAGCGAATCAAGTAGATGGTAGAGGAGAAGTAGATATGGAACCTGTTGTGAACATTTATTAAGTAGATGGTAGAGGAGAAGTTGGTGATGTGTCTGTTGTGAAAACTAGTTAAGCAATTATTGAAGAGAAGTGGATATGTTGCCTGTTCTTAAAACTAAGTAGATGGTAGAGGAGAAGTTGATACGGTGTCTGTTGTGAAAACTAAGTGCATGAGAGAAGTGAATATGGAGCCTGTTGTGAAAACTTATTAAGTAGATGGTAGAGGAGAAGTTGATACGTTGACTGTTGTGAAAACTAGTTAAGCAATTTGTAAAGGAGAAGTGGATATGGTGTCTGTTGTGAAATCTATTTAAGTAGATGGTAGAGGAGAAGTGGATACGCTGTTTGTTGTGAAAGCGAATCAAGTAGATGGTAGAGGAATAGTGGATACGCTGTTTGTTGTGAAAGCGAATCAAGTAGATGGTAGAGGAGAAGTAGATATGGTGTTTGTTGTGAAAACTTATCAAGTAGATGGTAGAGGAGAAGTGGATACGCTGTTTGTTGTGAAAGCGAATCAAGTAGATGGTAGAGGAAAAGTAGATACGGTGCCTGTTGTGACAACTAATCAAGTAGATGGTAGAGGAGAAGTGGATACGCTGTTTGTTGTGAAAGCGAATCAAGTAGATGGTAGAGGAGAAGAGGATACGGTGTTTGTTGTGAAAACTAATCAAGTAGATGGTAGAGGAGAAGTGGATACGGTGTTTGTTGTGAAAGCTAATCAGGTAGATGGTAGAGGAGAAGTGGATACGGTGTTTGTTGTGAAAGCGAATCAAGTAGATGGTAGAGAAAAAGTAGATACGGTGTTTGTTGTGAAAACTAATCAAGTAGATGGTAGAGGAGAAGTGGATACGGTGTGTGTTGTGAAAACGAATCAAGTAGATGGTAGAGGAGAAGAGGATACGGTGTTTGTTGTGAAAACTAATCAAGTAGATGGTAGAGGAGAAGTGGATACGGTGTTTGTTGTGAAAGCTAATCAAGTAGATGGTAGAGGAGAAGTGGATACGGTGTTTGTTGTGAAAACGAATCAAGTAGATGGTAGAGGAGAAGAGGATACGATGTTTGTTGTGAAAACTAATCAAGTAGATGGTAGAGGAGAAGTGGATACGCTGTTTGTTGTGAAAGCGAATCAAGTAGATGGTAGAGGAGAAGTGGATACGGTGTTTGTTGTGAAAGCGAATCAAGTAGATGGTAGAGGAGAAGTGGATACGCTGTTTGTTGTGAAAGCGAATCAAGTAGATGGTAGAGGAGAAGTGGATACGGTGTTTGTTGTGAAAGCGAATCAAGTAGATGGTAGAGGAGAAGTGGATACGCTGTTTGTTGTGAAAGCGAATCAAGTAGATGGTAGAGGAGAAGTAGATATGGAACCTGTTCTTAAAACTAAGTAGATGGTATAGGAGAAGTGGATATGGTCTCTGTTGTGAAAACTAATTAAAAATTTGACAGAGGAAAGGTGGATATTGTGACTGTTTTGAAAATAAATCAAGAAGGCGAGACGTTGTTATGGTTTCCCTTTGTAAGTGTGTGTTGGGTGGGGTGGGTGTATGCCTTTGTGTGCGTGTATTTGTGCTTTAGTGATAGAGTGTATGTCCACAAGTCATTGTCTTTAAGGTATTGTTTTATAGATTAAAAACAAATTTAGGCTTAGTGGGGTGGGGGGATGGGGTGGGAGATGGGGTGGGGGATTGGGTGGCGGGGGTGGGGGTGGAAATAGTGGTAAAACAAGCCTAATTGTTTTACCACTAAAGCTCAGGCAGTCTAAGTTTGTTCGACATATGTTAAACTTCTGGGGTCCTATTATGAGACAGATACAAAAAACTCAGATGCATACAGTAACCATGGAAAGGTATGAAACACCTAAGACAGAACTGACCACTTAAGCTTTCAAACGTGGGTACGTCCGTGCGTGAATGAATGAGGGAGTTTGCATGTCTTTACGCGTGTGTATTGCTAAGGTTAATATTATTGCTGCCAGTTTGGGCACAGTAGCCTGAGTATGCATAGGGTATAGACTATTGTGCGCGCATTTTAATGTCTCATCCGATGTGGGATCGGGTGGCACATACTTGCATTTGTTATCGAAGTTTGATCCAAACTCGGTCAGAGCTAGAATCGATCTCATCAATAAGCCGTTATGCTATACAATGTCGCTGTCAAACTAAGGCGTCTAACTACTACATTGCTATTTACGATTATCGATTATTATAACCTCCCTTTAGTTGCAATACCATTCGCCAAAATGCAACACAAGGTAATGCAAAGTGTACACATTATTCGCAATACAGAAATGTTTGCTTGTGGAGAAACGTCTGTAAGAGGGGTTGTTTCTGCATCAATTGAGACAAAGTTTTCTATTATATCACTCGCAAGACAAGCTTACATACTGATGCAACGTCCTGCAGATTTCGTTTGTATCATATTTATATTAAAATATATTACAATTAATAAATGAAATTTATTTAATGAAAAGGATGCAATAACACTAATGTATGCCATGCAACTTTAGAAACTCCATTATATAAAGGAGAACTGATATCAACCCTTAAACAGACACGTGAAATATTGTGTGTTGTTTTAACTCGCGGTCTCGTATATCTTGCATATCTGCAGATTAATATAAATAATTATTTAAATGGTTAAAATCAAATTGTTTCTGCGTATTACCTTTGTTTATATTGCAGCAAATTACATATTTAAAACCTAAGAAAAAATAACGAAGACAATTGAAAACTCCGAATTGAAAATAATAAAAATATACTGGATAAATAAATCAAATCCTAGACAAATACTTTGCCGTGTTTCCCTTTAACGGTGACAAACGTGTGTCTTGAAAACAGATACCCGCAGAATATCTGAATTCGACGTTGGCGTATTTCGAGTAAAATTGACAAAACAAAAGTCATGCTTTGTAGTTTGAAAGAAGTTAAAAGAAGAGGTGACCCTGGTATTGGACTTCATGTCGTTATCTTGCACTGAATATAAAATGAAACGTTGAATTATACCCAAAAATAAGTATAAAAGTATAAAAGTCGAATAGGAAATGCATGCAGCTTTAACAGAACACAGTAAACCCAAAAACACGCAAAAACACGCAAAACGACAAACATGAATGGCAATGTTAACAAAGAATAATGACATATGACGCCACAAACACAAAACAGGTTGACAATAGGGCTACCGCCTTGGAACGGTCAGTGGCAAAAAAGGGCCGCTGGGGTTTAAACCAGGTTCTAGGGTGCAGTAAATCTCACATTTACCCAATAAAACAGGACCATGTAAGTAAAAAAAATCCCCGCCATGACCTATTCTCCAACCAAAAATGCAGCATTAATAGGCAATATTAGTAAAACACAAAGATGCTCGTGTATATATAAATACAAAAAGAAACGATAGCCTAGAAAGCCACAAAGAAGGTACTCGTGAAATCGTGAAATCTAAAACAATGGAACGGAGCTCGGGTGTTTACCTTCAAATACTATGAATATACTGAACAAAATTCCTAATTACTCACTTTTGTATCTTAACTTATTTCCTTAGTTTAAATATATTTTAGAATAGAAATGTGAATTGAATTGAATTGGGGTTTTACGTCTCACACCACAATTAATTTTCCATAGGGTCCCATTGTAATGTTTTTGTTCGTGGCATAGAGATAAAAAAGATTTTGCAACATGTATTTATGCTTAAATTCTTCATTGATCCAATATCTGCATGCTATTAACTTTTAACGAATATTTACCAGATTGAACTTTTTTTAATTTCATGTTTGCAACCCCGTGGAGATTAGACCCATGATGTGTAAAATGAGGCAGAATTAGCTAGAAATCTTATATCAACATGCATTTTTCTGGGATCTCTTCCTAAAATGCTGTAGATTTAGAACCTGGTAAAGATAAATCAATGTATCCTGTAAAATGTAGAAAAGCGAACTTGTTTTTTTTTTATCTACCTCCTTCATCTGTAGGGCAGGAGTATTCAAGGGAGATACTAGTGGTGTGAGTCCTTTAAGGCGCACCAACACATGAAAAGGTTATATGGCGCCTAACAGGCATGAACATGCCAGGCTCATCTTCCATGTACATCGAGTTAAATATGGAAAATTGGCCTAGAACCTTCTCACCCTGAGCTGCAGAGTTGCTGCAAATTCTATCGTAGAAACTCCATTTACGCTGGACCCACGTTATTATTTTTCTGCCACTGCTCTTTTGATGCGAGCGAGATAGCACCTGAAACAATGCAGGGATCATGATGAAGACCTTTAATGAACATGAACAAAATATGATAAAATGAACATGAATTTGTGTGTGTGTGGGTGGGGGGGGGGGGGGGGGGGGGGGGCCCGAGAAGTATTTTATTTTGACCAATAGTTCGTAAAATGTTTACTTTTTTTTTTTGAGAGTTATCCTCCTTTTACATGAAAACATGAAATGTGATGATACAACACGTATAACTTCTCAAAATTGGTAGGAAATACATGTCATATCAATCTCATTAAAATCGGGCCCTTTATCACGCTACGATACTCTACAGTACTAAACTCTAACATTATCCCTATAGCGGAGAGTATCAAAGCGCAATAAGGATATGATTTTAATGAGAATGGAAATAATATAAAACAATTTATCACATAACTTATGGTGTGGGAGTGGAATAACACTATAAATTATTGGGTTTGTTACTGACCCCCTACAGAAATATATGGGGTCAGTGAGATTTATAGGGGGCGAGGCGATAGCCCCTATACATCTGACTGACCCCACATATTTCTGTAGGGGGTCAGTAGCAAACCCAATAACTGATTTATTGCATCGAGCACCTTTTGTTTTAAGGCAAACGCCGATATTTAACCCATTGTAATGGAGCGTCAACGTCATTGAGACGTTCGCCCAATTTGACGTCATGACGGAATTGTAATCCATATTGTTTATTGACCCTCTATGAAATCTACTGACCCACTATAGAATAATAGAGGGTCACCATATGACCGCTCTAATCCAATGAAATTCCTAGGATTTTGTGCGAGGTGCAATAACATTCTATATTTTCGATATATAACTAGTTATATAAGTATGCAAATGAGCCTAGGAGGCGCTGTCAAAAAAAATCGATAATGACTATATGATCCAATTCCTACGGTTCCATATGACCGCTCTAATCCAATGAAATTCCTAGGATTTTGTGCGAGGTGCAATAACATTCTATATTTTCGATATATAACTAGTTATATAAGTATGCAAATGAGCCTAGGAGGCGCTGTCAAAAAAAATCGATAATGAATATATGATCCAATTCCTACGGTTTAAATCGGTTTCGCGTGTTAAAGCTACAGGCAAAATGCAACAAAGGTCGATATAGTCCACTTAGCCTGTGAACCCACATCAAACTAATTGCAACAGAAATGATTTTCTGATTTTCTGATAGATACATATATTGCAAAAAAAATCACACAAAAATCTAGAAAAACCTAGATAGGGAAAAACGTTTTTTCATGGCTCAAAAATGTTCGTTTGTCATAAAATCACTGCAGGTCTATGTATATGTATATCTGCAACATTTTGTTATGAATAATACATTTCAATGAGGTATTACAATATAAAGACATAGCTAAATAATAAAAATTGAAAAGTTTGAATGAACAATGCATATAAATGCCTATTTTAGCACTGTTTCTTAAAATTCGCATATTGAATTACCTCACCCACTTAATTACAATGGATCTGCATTTCAAGGTAAAAATGTGTTATAGGTAGTTTCATAGAACATTTTTGTGTAAACATTCATAATAAGATATCCACGATGAATCATTGGGGGTGATTTTTTTGTTTCAATTGCCTCAATCGGTGAAACGAACGCAGTTTTACCAAATTTTGTTACAATTTAGACAATATTTCTGTTACCGAATCAGAAATTATGGATATTTTAAAACTATTAGACGTTAACAAGCAACAGGAAATGATGGAATAAGTCAAAAAGTACAGAAAGAAACAGCTGTAACGATTTGAGAACCTCTTTGTATTTTATATAATAGATCGTTGAACGAATTTTATTTTCCGGACATTTGGAAATTTGCAAACGTTATGCCACTTTTCAAAAGAGGTCTTACATATATTTCGACTAATTATAGACCTATCTCGCTGCTAAGTTGTGCAGGGAAAGTTTTTGAACGGGTCGTTTAAAAGTTTATTTATAACCATTTACATATTAATAACTTATTTTTCAAAAATCAATCTGGTTTTCTCACAGGCCATTCGACAGTTCATCAACTTATCGATATATATCATAATATTTGTCAAGCTTTTGACGCCAAACAATATACGTGTATTGTATTCGCAGATATCTCTAGAGCTTTTATTAGGGTATGGCATAAAGCGCTTTTATTTAAACTTAAGCAAAATGGAGTTCATGGTAAATTACTTTCTTGGATTTAAAGTTATCTTAATAATAGAAGGCAACAAGTATTTGTCGGAAACGCGTATTCTGTAATCAAAAACATAATCGCGGCGTTCCTCAAGGCTCTGTGCTCGGACCCCTTTTGTTTTTAATATATGTTAATGATATATCCGAAAAAAATATGTTAAGCATAGCTCGTTTGTTTGCCGATGATAGTTCCTTTTCAGTATCCACTTCAAGAATTGATGATATGGAGGGTATTCTAAACCATGATTTAAACATTGTTTCAAATTGGTCAAAAACATGGTTAGTTCAGTTAAACGCCAGTAAAACTGAAGCATTATTTTTTTTCAAAAAACAATGAACAGCGTCGGCCTGATCTTATTTTAGACAACACCCAGTTGTCGTTTGTTGAAACCATAAACATTTAGGCCTAACTTAGAGCCATGATGCCAAATGGCATATGCATATCGAAAATATCTCTCTTTCGGCTTCCAAAATCATTGGAACTATGAGGCTTTTGAAATTTACACTAAGTCGTAAGGCATTAAATCAAATTTATTTATCGTATGTCCGTCCAATCTTAGAATATGCTGCTATTGTTTGGGATGGCTGCAGCGAATATGAAAATAATAAACTTGAAAAAATACAATATGAAGCTGCGCGTATTGTGACCGGTCTTACCCGTTCGGTATCTATTGTTAATTTAATGAATGAAATAGGATGGCTAACGTTATCAGAACGGCGTAAGTTCCAAAAACTTTCTGTTGTATATAAAATGAAAAACGGAACAGTGCCTGAATATCTGGCAAATCTACTGCCAAGAACCGTAGCGGAAGAGACTCCATATCCCCTCAGGAACGCAGAAAATTTCTCGCAGACTTCAGTTAGAACCTCTATTTTTATGAATTCATTTATTCCATCAGCTATGAAACTC
Organism: Cyrtodaria siliqua; assembly: GCA_037043455.1. Lineage (NCBI taxonomy): Eukaryota > Metazoa > Mollusca > Bivalvia > Adapedonta > Hiatellidae > Cyrtodaria > Cyrtodaria siliqua. Next base: position 99,831 of record JAWPHD010006619.1, on the reverse strand, counting down.
TGGAATGATTTACCTTTAGATAGTAGAAAATCAGGCTCATTTAACATATTCAAAGGTCAGTTTATGCGAATAATGTTTACAAATTCAAATGTTCCTAGTTTTTACTTTTCTGGTGTACGGTTTTTTTCTGTTATGCATGTTAGGATAAGAAATTCATGTAGTAATCTCAATAATGATCTTTTTCAAAATCATTTACGCGAATCGCCTCAATGCATTTGCGGTCAGGGTAATGAAGATGCAAATCATTTCTTCTTTGAATGTATGCAATTCAATGTTGAGAGGCTCGAACTCTTCCAGTCAACACGTTCGTTTCATCCTTTAAGCTCAAATACATTATTGTTTGGAAGGTTAGATCTTACAACACAAGAAATTGGTTTGATTTTTAATTCTGTTCAAAACTTTATTAGAGATAGTCATCGATTTACTTAGGTTTGCCATTACATTTTTTTCTGTCTAATCAACCCGAGCAATGTCACATGTGTTGCATTATTCTTTCTTCCACTTCTACTTTTTCTTTATTTTTTTATTTCTATTTTCTTATTATCTTAACATGTTCTACTAGATATCATGTTGTAGTTAATCCGGTTTATTGATACGTGTTAATAGCAATTGCCATTCATTATATTTGTTAAAACTCCATTGTAGAGAAGGGCCGTAACTAATATGGGTAGCACTCGTGGCCCGACCCGATTGCATTGTACTTGTACATATATGGCAATAAAATATGTTTAAATCAAACATTGACTAATGTATGAAAATCGTCGGCATTGTCGGCAACTGTAAATACCCATGTATTTGGCATTAAAATGTTATTTCTTTACGTGTTTGCAACAGAAACACTTTATCTGCAAAGAAACTATTATTGCAAAAAGCATTAGGTAGTCGCAGTATGACTGACAAAGCTTTAAGAACACAAATATGTATATCAGTACATATCTGACTGTGCTTGATAAAAAGATAATACCTTGATTAAGGATCCTTCTTATTACTTGACTTACATAAACTTTATGCATTCTTTGCTGTGATCCAGCTTCTTTGATAATAACTTTGGAGAGAGATAAGAAAATTACAAAGAGTTTTATTACCATGAGTTTTCAATACCGGATTTCTATCCCGAGTGATGATGCTCATGAAAATAAGTGCAAATAAACAAACAGATGCTAGCGCACTCGTTTGTTTATGCGAACTCTCACTGACAGGCTAGAAATCCCGTATTGAAAAACTCATGGTAATTAAGTTATATAATGCATTTTTCTAAACTGTTAGTGTTTGTTTTTTATTTGCAATACAAAATTATAGTATTTTTGCGCCCAAACTATTGTCAATACAAAATTATAGTCATAATACGATATATTTTAGATTATAACTGTGATCACTTACATGTATACTGTCCCTTGTAACAAACTTGACTTGCATAGACGTTTGGCAATTCTTTGCTAGAAAAATATAACCAGTATGACCCCTGCTCCTTGGAATATACTGTTCGGTCAGATTGTGGCATGTTCAAGTGGCACATTTTATAACATACGTACACCGTTTCTAAACCTGTATATATCAAAAACATTTTGAGAATCCTAACTTACACATTTTGAGAATCCTAACTCTTTAAACACAATATAAACGGCTTTAACCAGCCAAGACAAACTCCAAAACTGCAGCGTCAAATTAAGAGTCAAAATTCAAAATTATGTTTACGCATATTCAATCACGGGTATTTTACGAACCCGTGAATACGTTTAATCGGTACATATACATGGTTATATGACCTAAACACGTGGATAGAGTTTTAATAAATGGTTTTGTAGTGTAATTTTGCCATTGGCGGGTTACTTCTTTAACATTTTAATTGTATTGTTAATGTATGTTGTTAATGCTGTCACTACGCTGTTTATATGCATAGGGCCTTACATTAACTTACAGCCAGACTATGCTAATACAAATGAAAAATCAAATAGTTTACATAGTTTGTGGAAGACTTATAACTTGGGAGCTACGCATTCAACTCAATAGAATATAATACTTTGAAACATATGCCAAATTTCATATCACGAACACATCTAAGAACTAGTGCACTTTTGTCTTGTGCCCTATGAATGACCTTGCTTACTATGAAGCAGAGCCAACGGGTCATTTTGCAGCATAGGTAGTGCATACATAACAAACATGTGTCAACACACATTAAAAAGTTAGCATACCAATAAAGGTAAAATGATTTCAAAATCAGAAGGGAAATCAGATAAACACGAAATTTGGCGGTACTATTTTCTGGCTTAAATATGTTTTCTACTCAAAAGTATGGACTATTTTAATAATAGTTTACTATGAGAACATCAGTGAAGAGGTTTTTAATGTCAACATCCTCTTCTCATGAATTTCATTCTTGAAAATATCATTTTTAATAATAATCTGTTTACCAGGATAGGTTGTGGTAGTGTCTTGATAGAGCTCTTGCAGCGATCAGAACAATAAATTGTGTATATCTAAGCCCACAACATTAATACAAACTACTTGTAATTAGGCAGTATCAGTACTTCACCCAACCTTGCAGTATGGAATGATTCAATTACAAATGCTAAGAACCACAGAGGTGGCGTAATGGTAGAGCATCCGCCTTGCATGCAGGATGTCGTGGGTTCAATACCCAGCCGGGTCATACCAATGACTTTAAAAAACTGATACTATGTAGCTCCATTGCTAGTCCAGAGGGTAGTCCTGGGACTGGTCGGCCTGGTTTCAGTATAATGTATCTATAATGATCAACCCTGAAAAGGGCTAATGCTCATGCAAATAATATATGAATCGGTAATGGGTATTTAAGCTTTTTGTGATGTTGTACTAGATTTGGCAATAGTGAAAGCTATGAGTTATTGATATACTAGTAATTAACATTGCGAATTATGTCATAAAAGTAGTATAACTTACAAGTATAATGCTCCACATCAATTACTATAGTATATTATTCTAAACTATATAAGGATATTTAACCATGGTGTTGTGATAGATTTGTGTAGGAACAGTTAGTTGTATTTAAAGAAATGTCTTAAAACCTTTCAGCTCTATTATCACTATTAATATGGTATTTTCAATAAGTGAGGGTACCGACCCCCTTTTCGTACGCCAGGTTCCGACCAATATTAGCCAGTATTCCGTACGCCGGGTTGTGGTACGCCGTACGCCGACATCGCAGTTTTTTATACGCGTACGCCGTATTTTTCTCAAAAAATATTTTTTTCGATCATTTTTTTTTTAAAAATGCTAATTTATGTCTCAGATTGCTGGAAATGCCATTTCAGAGCACCTAGGTTTCAAAATGTTCCGGGGGGGGCATGCCCCCGGACCCCCCTAGAGAGCTCGGGTGCTTCGGGCCCACGGGCTCGGCCGCTGCGCGTCCTCGCATAGTTCAAATAGTATTCCAGATGACAACCCTCCGTTAGGGACTATTCCAGATGCCATGCCCAAAAAAAAAAGCCAGTACTCCAGATGCCAGGGGGGGAGGGGGTTGGTACCCTCATAAGTCAGTTACAGCGTAAGTTGGTATGACCATTACTAATGAGGCTAACAATAACGCTAAAAATGGATTATGAATCATTGCCGACAGCTACAATAAAGTGGTCAATATATTATCCGCCCTCCACCCACACACCCCACCCTCACCCCAACACCCAGTATTTACACTTTTCCAAAAATAATTATCAAGGAATGATGCTAACAATGGGATGTTAATAGCTGCCGACAATGCCGACGGCTACCATATAGAGGCCAATATATTAACCCAACACTTCATCATCAATCTTAATTTGAGTATTTGTCTTAAGCTGTAACAAGAAATGCATATAACATAGCTTTACCTCTGATATGCAATTTCTCTATTGTGATTTCAGTGGGTGGGGTAATTCACTATGCACTTTTCAACAAAAGCGTTAAAATATACCTGAGTTTTGTAATTGTTCAAAGATGTAATTGTTATGATTAATTAAGGTCTTAATATTGTAATACATAATTAAAATGTCTTATTCCAAATAAAATGCAGCAACTACAAATAACTCTAAATCTGGTGTTGTTTTATGAAAAGCGTGAATATAGGAGCTATAATAAAACTTATTTCCCCTATCCATATTTTTCTAGACTTTTTTGTGATTTTTCCCAATATATGTCTCTATCAGAAAATCAGTAAATCATTTCTGTTGCAATTAGTTTGATGTTGAGTGGTACAATTTCACAGGCTGGGTGGACTAATATGTGAGTTATGTGATAAATAGAATCTAACATACGTTCTCATTCATTATTGAATTTATTAAACTCGTTAGCAAAAATGATATAATGCGAGGCTCTTTATAATTACAGAGCCCCGCAGGTGACATGCAGAAATAATAATTTAAAGCGTTCGTACGCTCTACTACAGCGAACGCTGTAGCTAGAGCGTTTGCACACTGTAGTAGATCGTTCGCACGATGTAGCTAGAGCGTTCGCACGCTGTAGTAGAGCGTGCGAAAGAAAGATAGTGACAAATTACAAAGATCATGGTATTAAAGAAACTAACCTGCCAATAACGGCAAAAGTGCACTAAAAAACCGTTTACCAAAACTATCCAGGTGTTCAGGTCACATATTGAGGTATATTTGCCGATTAAAAGTATAGATTCATTCAAGGGTTCTTAAAATATTCGTGAATACATATGCTTAAAATGAATTATGAGTACTCTTAATTCGACGCTCCAGTTTTGGGGTTTATTCTGTCTGGTTAATATAGAGTTAAAGATTCTCAAAATATGTAAGGTATATATAGAGGAACTTACATGAGTACTCATCCATAAACGAGTTGGCGAAATGATATAATGCGAGGCTCTTGAATTTATTAAACGAGTTGGCAAAATGATATCATTTTTGCTAACGAGTTTAATAAATTCAATAATGAATGAGAACGAATGTTAGATTCTATTCATTACATAACTTATAACGTCACACTACGTCAGAAAACGTACATTAACGTTATGACGTCATTAACGTTATGACGTCATTAACGTTATGTTATACCACTAGTGGAATATCGAAATTATTGAATGGTGTTATTACACTCCCACACCACATGCTATGTGATAATTATATATATACACGCCTTTGGCATTAGGGTGGGAAACGGTGTACATCTGTTGTAAAATGTGCGTGTTGATGGCGGGATAGCTAGAGCGTTCGCACGCTCTACTTCAGCGTTCGCACGCTGTAGCTAGAGCGTTCGCACGCTTTACTACAGTCGAAAGCTCTACTAGAGCGTGCGAACGCTGTGGTAGAGCGTGCGAACGCTTTAAATTATTTTTTCTGCATGCCACCTGCGGGGCTCCGTACATTATATCATTTTGCCAACTCGTTTAATAAATTCAATAATGAATGAGTACTCATGTTAGATCCTCTATATGTAAAATGTTGATCCATTTATTGCAGATGTTCCGTTAAATATTTAGAACATTTCTTTTGCAAACGCATTTGCAGTGATAAGGCTAGTAAAACATGTTATTAAACCTCACTGTAAACACTCCATGTAAAATCCCCATACCCTGCCGGGTTGATATTTCGCGCTATCACCCTAAACGCGTCATAGCGGGTGATAGCGCAAAATATCATCCCGCTAGCTTTTCAACCGCTAGCTTTTTGAAAAGCTCAGTTCTAAAAATAGATTGTTGTAATTATCATATGTTTTGGCTATGATAAATATGTTCAAAAATACTTATTAGTGCGATTTCCCATAGGAGTATTTGTTCGGTATAATAAAATAAATATCACATCTTCTTGATGGTGCCAGTATCAACCCTCGAAATGATAATGTCAACCTCGGCTATCGCCTCGGTCGAGATTACATTCTCGGGTTGATAATATCCACTGGCACCCTCAAGAGGATGTGCTATTTACATAATGTCAAACTAATTTTAGTTGGTATATTCTAGAATTAGAAACGTCAAAAACTGCACTTATTTAAGTACTTAACACATGTCTATGTACCCAGTTGTATAAGTATTATAATTAATTTTATTGTTTGAGAAAACACATCGACTTAAAACCTTTAAACTTTGATCATGCAATCAGAACAGACGATTTAAACTCGTTATTTTGCAATTCAACCGTATCTCCAATCTATCGTGAATTAAACAAAGCCATGAGAATAGTATAGACATATATTCTTAGGTGGGTTTGACTACTTTATTTTAGCACCTGTTTATCAGCACAGTGGTATCGATCATCTGACACACTTGAGCACAAATACACTAGATCATGTTACTGCGGAAGCCTATAGGTACCTTTTGAGTTATGACCTGTGACTTACGACATGACTTATGACTTATGACTTATGACTTTGACTTATGAAACATAAATAACGACTTTTGTTTTATGAAAAAGTAAGCGGAAACAATCTTAAATGGTATTCTCTGGATATGTTTGGTGTAGATGCTAAACCCACTCGCTAAACCTTGTTTTATAATTGTCTCCTGATGTATTGGTATGCATCTGCAGCATGTAGCTCATACCCTTTTCAAGGCATGAACCATTATATAGTATCGCATTGCAATAATGTAGCGATAGGCATCACATGGTTGATGGATAAACTTATGGAAGCCCTGGAGGGCCATTTTGACTTAGTTATTTTGAGTTATGACTTCGCTCTTCGTACTTATGTCTTGCGTCTTCGGATTCTGTATTTATGACTTAGATGTTAGCAATTGATTTGGCGCGTTTTATGCTGAACAATTACCGGGAGGGAAGACTTCATACATGCATTTAAAGTGAACTTGGTGCAGAGAGTGCATTGTGACAACGCAGTATGCCGTATTGCTGCAGTATGCCATTTATATGGCTAACTGCAGCACCTGATGGCATACTTCGTAGTCATAATGCTGCAGTACTACGTATGCTTTTTAAGATGGCTTAGTGCAGCAGTTCTATTGATACGTATCGACGGGCTGCTGCAGTATGCCATCGCACATTTTAATGTAAGTTAATTAAGTGAAGGTGGAATATCAGTTATCCGTTAAGCAAATAAATGAAGCAATCATTTTTTTATCGATTGGTGAAAACAGGGCGGGCGGTGTGCAGCGGTCGGGCGTCAACATTTTGTTTGTGTGATATCTCAGCATTACTATGTCCGATCTTCATCAAATTGTAAAGCATCTTCCCTCTCATGAGGCACTGACCATACCCTGAAAACGAGGTCACTAGCGGCGGATTTATTTTTGTTATATCACAGCATTGATCTTCATCAAACTTTAACCGTATCCTCCTCTAGGTCATTGTGACATATACCATACGTTAACCTTTTGTTTAAGTTCGTTATATTTGTCACTAAATGGTAACATTTTTTAGTTTAAACTTATCATTTCTCAGCATTGCCATGTCCAATTATGCATATTTTACGTTTTTATTATAAAATACCTAGTTGATCGTTTATTAAAATCATAACGCACAGCTAACACACTCACTATCGTTCAGACCAGTAATATTCCGTGCTAGTATGGACAACTCACGCTCTTCTGCCCTTTCCTTTAGAACACTGGGATAGCATTTTTCTGACAAGGAACGTCCCTTTCCATTTTCTCTGGCTTTAACCTGGTTTAAAATCCCAGCGGCATTTTTGCCACTGACCGTTCCTAGGTGGTAGCCCTATTGTCAACCCGTTTGTGTTTTTTATGTCACATGCCTGGCTTATTAAATTGTAAATGTTGCTTGTTTCAATGCGTGTTTTTACGTTTTTATTATAAAATACCTAGTTGATCGTTTATTAAAATCATAACGCACAGCTAACACACTCACTATCGTTCAGACCAGTAATATTCCGTGCTAGTATGGACAACTCACGCTCTTCTGCCCTTTCCTTTAGAACACTGGGATAGCATTTTTCTGACAAGGAACGTCCCTTTCCATTTTCTCTGGCTTTAACCTGGTTTAAAATCCCAGCGGCATTTTTGCCACTGACCGTTCCTAGGTGGTAGCCCTATTGTCAACCCGTTTGTGTTTTTTATGTCACATGCCTGGCTTATTAAATTGTAAATGTTGCTTGTTTCAATGCGTGTTTTTGATTGACTCACTGTAAGAAAGCTACATGTCCGCACAGACATATTAATATGTTATTAGGTCTGTGATTTCATGTTTGACTTTTATACCTATTGTCTAATCATGATTCAGATTGGAATCAGTCCTCTCATCGGGATATCCGGAGGCAATTGATCAAACATTTTTACAGGGTTGCAGCTTTGGGTGAATTATTTACATATACACTCGAGACTGTGTTCTTAAGCTTTACAACCATTGACCTGCAATCCTCGTGCGATGGGTCCTGTCAAGTAATCCGAGCCTTCTCTGACCTTACCAGGGAGAGGAGCTACCCTCTTGGTTTTAAGTAAACATATCTAAGAAAGTATGCATTGAATTAACATTTCAAGCAACAGTTCAATTACCTAAAGTGATTATCAATATATTTATTTACCTATTTGTTATATCAATCTTAATAAAGTTGTAACGGTCCACCCTTTTCTGACGAAGTTAAAACATATTAAATGTCCGACATTTGTTATTATTCACGTTATTAGTCACGTGATCGTGACCGGTGCGCCGATAAATATTTCCCAAAAGTGAATCAATTTCAAAATTCCTTTTGGCACTCGCAATTCTCTGAACAACTTCCAGTTGTTTATCTTTAAATTTTGGATCCTAATTATGCACCGAGAAGAGTTCGTTCCACTCCAAAAATCCCTCGATGTTGTCAGTTGATAGTGGAGTTATTTGTTGAGGGGACTATGATTGCCTTCACCGCAAAAATTATCATAAAATATCGACCAGATGCTTCAAACATCGTTGAAAATGCATGACTGTGAGTTTTGAGTACTCAACCCCACCGCACTCCACCCACATCCGCCCCCACCCCACCCCATTTTCACTATAGGAGTTCCTCTGAACCTAAAAAGCCACGAAAAAGGCTTTTAGGGTCAGAAAAGGGTCGGATTATGCTGGATGGCCGTTGACATAATGGATTGAATTTACTTTCTGAGGTTCCCTTTTTATCAATAAATTTAGGGAGATCGTTATTATTTGTATTAAAACATCTACACTAGTCGTTCATTTTCAGTCGGGGCGTCCGTGGCCGAGTGGTTAACGTCTCTGACTTGAAATCACTTGCCCCTCACCGCTGTAGGTTCGATCCCTCAGGGGCCTAGGAATCTTTATGTGAGGAAGCTATCCAGCTGGCTTGCGGAACGTCGGTGGTTCTACCCAGGTGCCCGGCCGTGCATGAAAATTGCCCGGAGGGGCACCTGGGGTCTTCCTCCACCAATGGAAGCTGGAAAGTCGCCATATGACCTTAGCTGTTGGTGCGACTATAAAATCCAATTCAATTCAATCATTTTCAGTCTTTACTTTCCAGTCCAAAACACTGAGGCAAATCCCCACTCCAAATTTACAGAAACATGACATTAATGTTATATCCTTTATTTTACAAAATATCTGCCAAAAAACACCGAATCAAGTGTCTCGGCACCAGCGTGGCTACTGTACTAGTGGTTCCCGGACAGAATAGTTAAAATCCCGCCTATTGCATATTCATTTTCTCATTTTTGTCATGCTCTTTAAAGATCTTCATCATGATCCCTGTATTGTTTCAGGTGCTACTTGAGTGGTGGCAGAACTCCAGTAAAAAATGGAGTGTGTACAACATAATTTACAGCAACTCTTCAGTTATGCAGGTGAGAAGGTTCTATGCATATTCTGCATATAGATGTTTATGAACGGTGGGCATGGACTGTTCATTCCTGTTGGGGCCATATAACATGTTTTGTATTGGTATACCGGAAACCGTAATTCAACTCCGCTCTTAAATGTTAGGTAAAATAAACAACAGCATGCATTACTTATCAAGTATATGCCCACTTGTGTTAAAGTATCTATCCTACCAACAACAGCCGACGTTTACAACATATGAACACCGTTTTTATACCTACGGACGAGGTATATATATAATTTACAAATTTTGAGAATCTGAACTCTATAGACACAATATAAACGGTTTTACTTAGCCAGGCCAACCCAAAAACTCGAGCATCGAATTAAGTGTTACCAACTCATAATTAATTTAACGCAAATTCAAACACAGATGTTTTAAGAACCCGTGAATATATCTTGCTTTTAATTGGCACATAAACATTAGTATATGACATGAACACCTGGACAGATAAACATATTTGTAATGTATTTTTTCCTTTATTTGGCGGGTTAGTTGAGTCCACGTCTTTCCCACTTATTTCTTAAACACATAGTTTTGAATGAAGGTCTTAAGACATATTAAGGTTTAAAATGAGTAAAAACATACCTATCCCTCTTATTAATACTTTTGTTTTTCTTCACTTTTCCGTGTGCTTTCGGGATAATATGTCATCTTAAGACCTTTTTAATAAATACGAACTGTGATAAATGATACCTTGTGATTATATGTGTCATCGAACTTTTAAAATAACTGTTATTATTATTTGTTCAAAGTAATATATAGGTAATTAAAATAAGCGCCATGAAGAAGGTTGGAAAAACAACCGAAAGCTTGCGGCAAAATAAAATAGATTTTATTATATATATGTATATAAAAATAACATTAATTAAAAAACACATTAATTTAGCGTATATGTTAAAGTAGCTATCCCGCCAACAACAGCCGCATTTTACAACTTATGTACACTTTTTCTAAACTTAACGATGAGGTAAATACATAATTTACCTACTTTGAGAATCCAAACACTTAAGACACAATATAAACGGCTTTATCATGCAGATATGAACTTTTCTGCCTATTAAAGGGGTGACCTATTACATTTTGCTTTAATTAGGCACTGACCAATAGAGAAAATCAATGCGGAATCCATCGGCGTTTATTGTACGTAACGTTATCTGACGTCATGCACGTAACTTTGCCTGACGTCATAAAACAAACAAAAAACAACAACATGGCGACGTCCTCGATAAGCGTATCATTCTGAGAAATAGGTAATAATAGTAATTCATACAGAAAATATGGATAATCTACATGATAAACAGAATATTATGTCAGTGCCTTTTACTATCAAGTTTATTAGGCTCGGCACGAAAACGCAGAATGGCTCGGCAGAGCCTCGCCGTTTGTCGTTTTCTAAGCCTCGCCTAATAAACTTGATAGTAAAAGGCACTGACATAATATTCTCTATTTAACCAGCCAAGCCATTAACCCCAAAACTGAAAGGGGTACCAACTCATTATTCATTTTACGCATATTCAATCACGGGTATTTTAAGAACCGGTTACAAATTCTATATTTTGATTCGGCATATATATAATATGACCTGAACAACTGAGAGTTTTGATAATTGGTTTTGTAGTGTAATTGTGCCGTTATTTGACGGGTTAGTTTCTTTTAATAAACAAAAGTTCATAGTATGAATTAGTATGAATACTATTGCAAATAAATAGCTTGAGTTCAATGCTTAAAGGGAGTATATCAGGAATATTTTGTTGTTGTTGCTGTTTTATTTAAAATTGCTGAAATACATTATTTCCGTTTTAAAATTTATAAAAATGACTAAATTAGTCATAAATCACCAAAGCAATTACATTGAACATATACAGACCTGCCGAAGGTATATCCTAACTATTGTTATGCGCAAAAGTTAGCTATTTCAAACTTGACGGTAAAAAGAAATCACAATGCATTGTAACGTGTGTTTCATTTATATATATCGTCGAGGCGATCCTTATGACATCTACTTATAACTTGGGGATTCCTCTATGGCATGATAAGACTATTATCATTGATTTTTAATGCTTGTCGTGTTCAAATCGCCCAATTCATTGAGAAATTTAGTATAAAATGGTGTCCTAGAGAACATGTGGACCCAAACTCCCTTTCTACCTGGAAAAAGTTAATTCTTAAAATTGTTGATACCGTATTAACTTGTATAACTCTTTACTTTCTCCGAGACCTAATAATGTAATTAGTGTTTGACGCCTACATTACGTCAATGTGTTATCTCTGGAACGCGGAAGCACTAATTCGTATACTGCAGTTCAATTTACTGAGGAGGATGTTGTTTCCACGCATATAACTCGGTGCTCTACTTTCAAGGCTGGGGTAAACGGAAAGCAAAATCAACTTCCAACTATATACTGGATTCCTAAATTACATAAACAGCCTTATAAAGCCCGCTTTATTTCGAATTCTTGTGTCTGTACCACTTCAAACATCTCCAAACGTTTAACTTCTTGTCTTAAAGATCATCGTGAACAATATTGCGCTAAAGCTTATGCCAACTCTGGGATTAATTTATTTTGGTCAATTAAAAATGCAAGACACGTTCTTGATAACATTTGCAATAAACGTCAAGTTTCATCTTTAAGTACTTATGACTTCTCAACACAATATACAACCTAACCACAAAACCTTTTTAAAGACGAGCTTATCGCTCTCATTCAAAAAAACTTTCGCTTTAGAAAAAAATACATTTTCGACCTGTAACAATATTAAAGCGTGTTTTACTAACGGCAGTGCAGTTTAAACAATTACGCTATGTAAATTGGCCAAGACGTTTGCGAAGCACTCATTTGCCTGTTAGATAATAAGTGCTGGTATCCCTATGAACTGTCAACTCTTGTCGCAGATTTGTTCTTGTATTGCTATACAAAATATATCAAGGTGAGTCTTTCATCAGATACTCAAGCAGATGTAACTGAAACATTTAATGACACTATCTCGGTATGTGGATGACATATTGCATATGAACAATCCTTACTTTTCTACTACGGTTAATACTATCTATCATAAAGCACTTAAACTCAACAAAGCTAACATTTCTGATACTGTCGCTTCTTTTCTTAATTTACATATCTTTATTGGAAATGGTGAAATGGTAAAATCTGTGACAATATAGATAATTTAAAATTTGATATTGTTAATTATCCCCACTTAGATGGTGATGATGGAGCACTCTTATGGGGTCTATGTTTGTCAACTTATTCGTTTCTCTAAAGCTTGTAGTCGTGTTGAGGACTTTAATATTCGTATTTTTTGTATAACTCAAAAGCTACTCCAGCTGTGCTACCGTTACCATAAACTTCGAGAAGCCTTTGCCAAATGTTATTACCGTAACACTGAGCTTATTTTAAAATATAAAAGTAATTAAAGAACTCTTCTGTCAAGGACTGTCACAACCTAAATTCTATGGTGATGTTATTTATAAACTTCGTAAGATCCTTGGTCATAATCACTTTCATACAACCTTTATTAAACTTTTTAAAAAGTTAATCAAAAGAGGTTATGACTATCATTTTGCAACGCACTGCATTTAGTGGTTGATACATTTACAGTTCGCCTCTGTGCGTTCCTCTTTGATTTAAAGATTTTATTTAATTGGGGGTATGATTGAGGTTTGGTCCCTAGAACATGGGAATCACATTTTCTGTATAGTTTACTAGTTTAATTTTTTTAAAAAAATTTCACGTTTGACGTGGACGCCGCCATATTAGTTATCCGTCATGACGTTAAATTATCAATCGTGAAAACTCAGTCAATCCCGTCATTCTTCGGTATCTAACCTCCTGTGTATATCGACTCTTCGGTATGTTCAAACTCTTGACATTCTATTGTCCGGAAGGCAACGGCACAGAATATAGTACACTGTTGTTATATAAATAATATGGCCGTTAACCACACGTGTTGATGTATAATATGCGTTGCATGTGTTATTTGCAATACAGCTGAAGGTTTTATCACTGCTCTCATGTAAATAAACTATAGATGGAGCAATCGGCTGAGGCCTAAAAAAAGGGCATTTTCCTGTTACCCGACCGACCGTGATTTTTACCCCCGAACGTATTTCTTTTTATAACAGTAGTTTTTTTTATCGCGAATATCGCATGTTGTTTACATAAGCTACTGTACACCGCAATGCACTCGACAGCTACACATAAGACGATTTAGGGTAGGAATTTGGAAGTTTTCCCAGAATCCTTAATATTTTATGACGACAGAGTACCTGTATCTGTATATACAGACTCAATAAAACCGAGTATGCTACCTTTCTCTCTGGTTTGTGTTTGTTGCTTCCAAGGGATCACCTTTCCAGTATACATTGACATTCTCACTAACGTGTGTTTAGTGCTGTGTGGCGGGTGTAAAAACGTGTTTGTTGCTTCCAAGGGATCCTCTTTTTAGAATGTAGTGAAGTATTTATCAACAGTCAGCATTCTCACCTCGATTTATTGATCCAGTATCATTTTAACTTTGAACGTGCTTGGATACAGTTAAATAACTTTCAGAGTTTTCAATATTTCGTCGTTATTCTACAATAGGTTTTACTATGTAAAGATAATATGCTTTGAATTATTCATATAATTATTGATAATGATTTTCAAATGTGAAAATTAGTAGTAAAACTAACCGGACGCCGAGAGTTTTCAAACAACATTTTACATTGCCGATTTAGAGGAGTTAGTGGATTTGTATTTCATTTTTACACATTATAAATTTCATCATCATCACAATTAATACTGTTTGAATGACACTTCTCCCGATCATTTCTATTTTCCTTCCGAAACTCTGTCATTGGGGACTTGGAATTTAGAATGTATATTATAAATGCATAACGGATATATTTGACTTACATTGTACGTCAACTTTACCACCTTACAATTTCGTACTATCCTTTTTAAGGGTCACACACTCAAATACACCAGAGGAGATGCTCTAAGCCCTCAGGTTGTCCTATCAGTCATATAGGGATGATTATATACACTATCTAGTATTGATTTTAATACCTTTAAGGCTTCTGTTAATAGTGTGCCGAACCTAGTTCAATTAAAGGCTTTAGGCTAGATTTGTTTTAAAAAAAACACTTTGCAATAATCAATTTAAAACATGAACTGGTTCTAAGACATGGATGGGATTTTAACAGTTTCCTGTATTAAGCTCACTAATTAATAATTATAAATAAAAGTAGATATAAACTTGAACATAAAATGTAGCATTCCAGGACCACAGTCAACCACAAACACGCACAGAAACAAACAACATATACAAAGATGAATAACATGAAAGGGTTGACAATAGGGTTACCGCCTTGGAATGGTTACCAGTGCCTTTTAATAGCAAGTGTATTAGGCTCGGCAAGAACACGCAGAATAGCTCGGCAGAGCACAGAGCACAATGACTCTTGAACATTTTTATATATTTACATATATATACACGTCTAATATGTGGCAGTTTTGGAGTAATATGTGATAAATAGAATCTTATATTCATGCCTATTTAAACTATTAAACTCGTTGGACAAAACTGATTTATTCAGCTTGTTTGATACATTCAATATTAAACAGGAACTCATGTAAAACGTTCAAATCTTCTGTCATACTTTTAAATGGTATCGTGTCTTATTAGTACTGTTAAGATAGCAAGTTTGTCTCTCCTCTGGGGACGTCAGGCCGCGATTACCTCATGTATGTTACGACTACCTGCGTACTCAGCTTTAGAGATGTCGTTTTGTTTGGAACCTCCATTTACTTATTAAATTCTATTCTAAAGCTCAGTAAATACCAAGTGACTAAGATTTTGACTGTAAAATTTCAATTTGATTATGAACGAATAAATAAATACTTAAATAAAACATATCCTCCCTGTATTTACCAAGGGATCCCCTTTTCAGTATTTATTGATTACAAACCTTACATATGTTTGTATTTAGTGCCGTATCGTTTTCTTTAAAAATCGTCTATAATTAAGATATATATACTAAACGCAAACCGTGCAAAGCTTTTCAAGATGGCAGGTTAAACACCTGTAACGTAGGTAGTTAGGAGTGACACAGCACAGAATTCTGTATATATCGGTTATAGCTAGCGGTCGAATTTAAATTCATCAAACGATGACAACAATTATCCACTTCCCTCTTTCCCTCTTCTGTAAATAAAATAAGGTTAAAACCGTAAACAAACAAACAAACTACAATAAAGATATAAAAATCAAACTGGAAAAGTAGCATTCAAGGATGACAGTCAACCACAAACACACACAGATACAAAGAACAACTATATATAAAAATGAATAAAATGCAAAATAAGACATCACAAACACAAAATGGTTGACAATATGGCTACCGCCTTGGAACGATCATGGCAAAAAATAGTATAGTGGGTGGTTTCGCCTTACATTATTAAATGTGGCATGAAATGTGGCTTAAAACCGAGTCTGCTACTTTATTCTCTTAATTGTGTTTGTTGCTTCCAAAGGATCACCTTTATCGGTGTTTGTCTGTCTTTAGGCACATTGAATTTATGCACAGACTATAGACATGCTGAATTGTTTCAAATGTAGCAATCGAATAAATAAAATTGTGTTTACCCAGCATAAAGATTTTTAAAAAATACGATTTATGTATTAAATTGCGGAAAGATCTTTTGCATGTTTTGCAGCATTACAAATTGTCATTGGCATAACTCTTCGATTTTAACTCACTTTGGTAATGAAATGAAAGAGTCATAGGATACAAATTTTTTTATATTTTGAATGTATAATATAAATCAAACCACTGTGTAAAGGACGCTTTAACAAAATATTGCAGATTTAATAGCTCATTACTTTAAAAGTAGGTATAAAAGTAGGTATAAAAGTATGTATAAAAGTATGTATAAAAGTCGATATAAAAGTAGGTATAAAATATAAAAGTCAGTATAAAAGTCGGCATAAAAGTCGGTATAAAAGTTGGTATAAAGGTCGGTATAAAAGTCGGGGTAAAAGTAGGAATAAAGTCGGTATAAAAATAGATATAAAAGTCGGCATAAAAGTCGGCATTAAAGTAGGCATAAAAGTAGGTATAAAAGTATGTATAAAAGTCGGTATAAAAGTAGGTATAAAAGTCGGTATAAAATATAAAAGTCGGTATAAAAGTCGGCATAAAAGTCGGTATAAAAGTTGGTATAAAGGTCGGTATAAAAGTCGGGGTAAAAGTAGGAATAAAAGTCGGTAAAAAAGTAGGTATAAAAGTCGGCATAAAAGTCGGCATAAAAGTTGGTATAAAGGTCGGTATAAAAGTCGGGGTAAAAGTAGGAATAAAAGTCGGTATAAAAGTAGATATAAAAGTCGGCATAAAAGTAGGCATAAAAGTAGGCATAAAAGTAGGTATAAAAGTATGTATAAAAGTCGGTATAAAAGTAGGTATAAAAGTCGGTATAAAATATAAAAGTCGGCATAAAAGTCGGCATAAAAGTAGGCATAAAAGTAGGCATAAAAGTAGGTATAAAAGTAGGTATTAAAGTAGATATAAAAGTAGATATAAAAGCAGGTATAAAAGTCGGTATAAAATATAAAAGTCGGCATAAAAGTCGGCATAAAAGTAGGCATAAATGTAAGCATAAAAGTAGGCATAAAAGTCGGTATAAAAGTAGGTATTAAAGTAGATATAAAAGTATGTATAAAAGTCGGTATAAAAGTAGGCATAACAGTAGGCATAAAAGTAGGTATAAAAGTAGGTATTAAAGTAGATATAAAAGTAGGTATAAAAGTCGGTATAAAAGTAGGTATAAAAGTAGGTATAAAAGTAGGTATAAAAGTCGAAGATGAAATGTAGCTTTCGCAGAACACAGTCAACCAAAAACACGCATTACACGGTTGACAATAGGGCTACCGCCTTGGAACGGACAGTTGCCAAAAGGCCTCTGGTGGGTTAAATCAGGTGCTAAGGTGCATCAAACCTCACTATTACCCTTTTCAAGCTTGTTTAATAATAACAACACATATCTGGTGTTAAAACTCTTAGTTTTCGTGTTGATACAAACACGAACGTTTTTGAAATATTTTAGGTGAACGAACTTTACTCTAAATTCTCTGTACTTACTAATACGTTTTAATATATCGACTTTTTTCGTCAGATTGTTTATACACTTCGTCGATTAATCATATTCAAAATTGCCCCTCGGACAAACAAAACTAACAAACGGATATTGCGTTTTGTGAAAATCCACGTACGACTTCATGTATCTGTGCGTCCACCTGATTGGCTGTAAACATGTATAAAAAAGACTGTTCGGCAGAGGTTTTCAGTGTCAGTGTTTGCTCATTGCTTAGGATCTTACAAGTAAGTCTACTTATTTAATATTATTTATTATTATTTTACACAAAATTAAAACAGTACAAAACAAGAACAATTGCCTCTATCTTGTATTTTTTATCCTTCAATACAATTTGTATTGTAATGAACAATTCATATTGTTATTTACATAAAAACAATATGAATTGTTCATTAAAATTAAAATTGTATTGAAGGATAAAAAATACAGGATACAGGCAATTCGTCATCTATAACTGTGTTATTACATTGATATCATATCACATTTGCTCTTCGGAATTGTGTTTAGTTGCTTTGTCTCAGTTTGGTCACGGATTCTTGTTCACATATGTGTGAATTTGGCATGAGAATGAGTAACAAGTTAAGCTAACTTAAAGACAATAGTTTATAGATAAAAGAATACAATATTAAAAATGTATTCATTGAATTAGAGATGAGCACGTTGTTTCAACATCGATATTACAATTAAAAACATATCAAAATATACAATCCACGTTATATTGAAGTTCATTCTTTTCTTAATTAGGAACACTAATTTTCTTTTTCATTTTATTGAAAACTAGGATTACGCAAATAAGAACGCTTCTTCAGGAAAAAATAATTACTTGAGTCTTTTATATATCACAATAGTGTTGCTTCTACTCTGTGGTGGCGGTAAAACGTCTCCCCGTGCTTTCAAAACTGTTATTATGTTCGATATTTGAAGATCGTTGAGCCCGATATTTATATACAGATATCGGTGGTACATTCCCAAATACCTCTGTTTTCTTTCTTTAATTGTGGTTCCACTACTCCATCCTTTATGGTTCCGAGTATTGTTTAATCACCCTTAGGATACGCTGTCTGATTTTAAATTTGGTATTTTGGGGTTGTTACTTGCGATACGTAGGCTTCATAACCTCTGCTCGCACCCGTTTTGTTTGTTTCAAAGTCATTGCTTAATACACTATCTAGTCTGAAACTAAGCTAACCCATAGCTTCACATGCTTGCTGTTTAATGCAATTACACCATCTACAGTCTGTAACTAAGTTAAACCAAAGCTTAGTATGTTTCCCATTTAATGGCATACACTAAGTCTGTAACTAAGTTAAACCAAAGCTTAGTATGTTTCCCATTTAATGGCATACACTATGTCTGTAACTAAGTTAAACCAAAGCTTAGCATGTTTCCCATTTTATGGCACAAACTAAGTTTGTAATTAAGTTAACCCAAAGCTAACCACGTTTTCCGTTTAATGGCATACACTAAGTATGCAACTAATACGTACTAAAAAGAGGATACATTGGAAGCAACAAACACAAACAGAGAGAAATGTATCAGACTATGTTTTATTGGTAATAAATAATGAAACGGGGATCTCTAGGGCATGGTATTCCCAAAGGACCAATAAAAATAACACTACTGAAAAAGTCGCCACACAGCACTGAAAAACGCTAGTGTGAATGTCAATAAATACTGTAAAGGGGATCTCTTGGAAACAAAAAACACAAACAAGAGAGAAATGTATAGACTCTGTTTTATTGATAATAAATACTGAAAAGGGGATCTGTAGGGCATGATATTCCCAAAGGACCAATAAAAATAACACTACTGATTTGTAGTCGGGATGACTTTTTATAGTTGCCACACAGCACTGAAAAACGCTAGTGTGAATGTCAATAAATACTGTAAAGGGGATCTCTTGGAAGTAAAACACACAAAATAGAGAGAACTGTAGAGACTGTTTCATTGAGTCTCTCACACCAATTAGCACCAACTTAAGCGGTATTCTGCTTATATAAACTGAAGCTAAACATGTTTCCAGTTTAGTGGTATACCAGATTTGTGTCGACTAGATAACCTCCCTCAATATGGAGCTTCCGCTAAATATCACCTATATCCTCTTTGGGTCTGAAGTGCCCACATCTAGAACTCATTTGTTGTCTCCTGTCCTATATGCATCGCGGAGTATTTTGCTCCAAAGAATGCGGAAGTTGAATACATTTCTTATTTACATAAACGATAAAAGTAGTTCATTACCGATATTATAATTAAGTGCGCACTAAAACAAACGTCCAACTGACAACAGTGAGTTAAATGTATTTGTTTTTTCGTGTTTTTATCGAGTTTCATAACATAACATTGTCTTATTTCTCGATGAAATCAAGCTATATGCCTTATTATATGCTTTTAGATATTTATACAAACGATTATATTTCCAAGAATTACACTTTAGCATCTGAAAGTTAACCGGTTCTCTGAAAAAGGAAAGAATATTAATATAGGAAATGTGCGGAGATGAACAAATACATACTTATCTCTTTATGTCATCTTGAACAATTCTGGCTTAATTGGAAGACTTGCACTTATGTTGATACATACCTTGATGTTTGTTTGCAATCTTGTCTTGTCGTGCCCTCAATGGTATATTATCCTGTTGCTCTTGCTTCTGCCAAGTCATTGCGTACCTTCTTTGTTGGCTTTCTAGTCTATTATTTTTTGTATTTATATATACACGAGCATCTTTGTGTTTTACTTATATTGCCTATTAATGCTGTATTTTTGGTTAGAGAATAGTTCATGGCGGAGATTTCTTTATTTACACTGTCCCGTTTTATTAGGATGACATTGGGGTAAGTGTGAGGTTTGGTGCACCATAGAACCTGGTTTAAACTCCCCTGCGGCCTTTTTTTGCTACTGACCGTTCCAATGCTGTAGCCCTATTGTCAACCCTTTTTGTGTTTGTGACGTCATATGTCTTTATTCCTAATTAACATTGCCATTCATGCTTGTCGTTTTGCGTGTTTTGGGGTTTACTGTGTTCTGTGACAGCTGCATTTCCTGTTAGACTTGTATACTTATTTTTAATGTACGTGTGTCTTTATCGAGACAGCAGCAAGAAGGCTAATATAATATATAATCAGTATGTTACGAACTCTCTGAATTGTGTGTGTACCATCTTTGTAAGATCATCTTGTAAATTACCATCGTTAGCTATCACAACGCATTGATTACCACGACCTTTTATTTCCAGTTTGCCACCAAAGCAGTCGATCACTACCAGCAACAATGAAGGTCATTGGTATTTCTCTTCTCGCATTGGGAAGCGTTGTGATGCTCGCAAGCGCAGCTATGAATTACGGATATGGTGGTTATAATATGGGTTATGGTGGATATGGTGGTGGTGGATACGGCGTTGGTATGGGCGGTGGCAAAGGCGTTGGATCTGGCGGTATCTTCAGTGTACTTATATACCGTGAGTAGTTGTATACGAGTATTTTCATCATTTTAACACCAGTTTTATAAATATGTATGTGCCTATTTGCAACCACTAAAATTATATCAAATGTAAGTTGTCAGTATGGAGGTTTTATTACTGGAGTGTAACTCTACCATTAGTTATACTGTGTAGCTGAATGTTTATGTTTATGTTGTTTGTACTTATCAGGATCGATGTATCAAGGAGGGTGGGGACTATTGCATCGCAAAACGTTCAGACGTTAAAACTTATCTAGAGTAATTGACATGATGCCAGTTGTCAATCATTTATTCATTTTACCAATGAAACCAATACGATACATCCGGCAAGCAATAACACGTGCAACTGTATTATAATAAAACCTATTGTCAATATACTCCGTCATCAACAATAGGGCGGAGATATCTAAATACGGTTTAAAGAAAACTTCTCCACAAACTATTTATCAATATTATTTACAGTGTTCGTGTTCATTGTCGTCATACGACTGCTGTTCAACAATGGCGGTGGTGGCCTTTTCGGAGGCGGCTACTCAGGAGATAGTTACGGCCACAGTGGTAGTAGCTACGGAAACGATGGCGGTAGTAACTACGGCAATGGAAACAATGGCGGTAGTAAGTACGGCAATGGAAACAATGGCGGTAGTAATTACGGCAATGGAAACAATGGCGGTAGTAACTACGGCGATGGAAACAATGGTGGCAGTAACCACGGCGGTGGTAGTAATGGTGATGGCTACTCAGATAACGACTACCACAAAGATGGAAGCAGCGGCTCTGCCTACAGATAAATTCAGTAAGTTGTTCATTCTCAGAAATGATATATTCATATCCATGGCATGATGCGATATTCATATCCATGGCATGATGCGATAGGAAAGAAACACCACCAACAATACTTTGTAATCAAATTTAAGAAGATTCATTATGCCCCTTTAATAATAATAATAATAAAACATATAATGATTCACAATCACTTTATTGTAATCGTTTCCCTAGTATGTTGGTATGTTGGAAAGTATTGGAAACATAGTGCCCGTGATTCCGATGAAAAGTAGTATTAGAGTTATATTTGGAATACATTACTATTTGAATTTGATTACCTAACACTGAAATAGTTTATTAAATAAAAAATTATTTATTTTTAATGTATATGATCATTCAGCTATATACTGGCATGGTTCTATTTTGACAAACATTTTATACTACCAACATTTATGTTTCAGGTTGTAATCACTAGAAGAGGAAAACAATGAGTCGTAGTGTAGCAGTGGTCACACTTATTTTGATCTGTGTTTTAAATTACTATGTATTAAATATGTAAATGTACATAATAAATTACTTCTGCTTATTCTATCGTTTATTTCCATTTATAAATCGTACATCAATGTGATGATAGTGTTTCCCTTCATCACAAGACGTAAATGCACGCTATACTAGAATGTCCCTTCATCATAGGACGTATATTAGTGTTATAATAGTGTCTCCCTTCAACATAATACGTCCATTACTGTTATGCTAGAGTCTTCCTTTATCATAAATACTGAAAGCGGATCACTTTGAATAAACAAACACAAAGCAGAGAGAAAAGTAGCAGACTCGGTTTCATTGAGTCTGTTCATGAGAGGTAATATAAGGTACACCACTTCGCACGACCCCTGGCACCGGATTAAGCGGTATTCTAATTCCACATCCACAGAGAATGGGCTTGGTGATTCCATAGGACCAATAAGCAACAACACTACTGATTTGTCTACTTTTCACAACAATACACAAACAAATAGTGTTTCCCTTCATCGTGATTCGTACATTAATGTTATACTATTGTTTCACATGAATGTTATACTATTGTTTCACTTCATCGGAAGTCGTACATTAATGTTATAATAGTGTTTCACTTCATCGTAAGTCGTACATTACTGTTATAATATTGTTTCGCTTCATCGTTAGTCGTACATTAATGTTATAATATTGTTTCACTTCATCGGAAGTCGTACATTAATGTTATAATAGTGTTTCACTTCATCCTAAGTCGTATTAATGTTATAATATTGTTTCACATCATCGGAAGTCGTACATTAATGGTATAATATTGTTTCACTTCATCGTAAGTCGTACATTAATGTTATAATATTGTTTCACTTTATCGTAAGTCGTACATTAATGTTATAATAGTGTTTCACTTCATCGGAAGTCGTACATTAATGTTATAATAGTGTTTCACTTCATCGTAAGTCGTACATTAATGTTATAATATTGTTTCACTTCATCGTAATTTCACTTGATCGTAAGTCGTACATTAATGTTATAATAGTGTTTCTCTTCATAAGTTTTACGCTGATGTTTGCCTTTCCTATAAAGTAATATTTTTTATTACAAGGTTAAATTTATTCACTTGGCATTAAAACAACAATATGTGTCTCCAAATTTGAAGA
The DNA here is from genome assembly GCA_037043455.1 of Cyrtodaria siliqua. NCBI lineage: Eukaryota > Metazoa > Mollusca > Bivalvia > Adapedonta > Hiatellidae > Cyrtodaria > Cyrtodaria siliqua. The sequence continues at coordinate 76,049 of JAWPHD010006619.1, read as the reverse complement.
CTATTCATCGAAATAGATCCAAGTAACAACAATGCTAGCTTACAATACACAATAGTGCAGGGTACAAAAATACGTGGTGACAATCATATACACACGCATAGGAGGCAGTCGAGCAAAATGAAATAAGAAGGGAAATATAAATATGATTCGAGAAATAGAGAAGGACAGAGAGCGAATGATAGATGGTCGAGTAACAACATATATGTGCATTTAATGCATGCATATATACACATAGACACTTGAAAACTAACTCATATTCTATGCTTTCTCATTGCTCATCTAGACTGTACAAACTTGGTAACATTTAAGACACATTTCATCTACTGTTATTACAAGCATTTACACAAATAAAATAGCAGATTCCGATACATTTTGTCATACACTATTAACGAGGTCTGATGTCTACAATGATCTGACTGAAATTTTACAAATGTACGAGCATTCAATGTCTCTCGTTAATTATTCGCCTCTGTAACGGTTTTCATAACTGACTGTGTGTTACGCAGCACGCAATAGGTACAATATTTTCCTCTTTATTTATAAATTTATAAAATAGTGCATCTGTCGTTCTATCAACCATACCAGAATCTCGGTAAAATGGCTGCCACTTCAATTATTAATGTCTTAAAAATAAGCCAGCGTCGCAGATGATCTAGATTTGTTTATCTTAAAAATGTAGCATTGCAAATGATCTAGACTTGGTATGATTCCGAAGAATGACGGGAGAGACCGACTATGTACGAGTGGGAAAACAACCATATACTAGTAACATTTCCCCACATACTATGCATTAACAGCAGTTAAAGAATACCAGAGATCTAATAATTTAGGTCATTACGTCTCTGACAATAGTTACATTTGCTATATATACTTTTTATTTTGAACCCGTGTTGGCTTTACTGTCGGGCAGCCATTTTACCTTGGTTATTGTTCTTTGATATATTTACTGTTTAGACATTTTCCCGGCGTATTTTGCTTGGAAATTGAATCTTGAAGTCATAATCCCCAAGAACATATTTTAGCTCATATTACAAATATCAAGTATAAAATATTGATAATAATTCTGAATGGTAAACTAATTCCATCTCAATAAACTATTTGTTTTACTGCGTCTAGAAAATTAAGTTTCTGTCTAATGGTAAACTATTAAATATATAAGTAGAACAGTAAATGAAGAACTTAGTCATACAAAAGTACATTTGCAACATCTCGTACACTGCTTCGCAGAAAATCGAAGATTTCCATATTGGTAACGTCATCGCGCCTTAGACTCCCGCCAAAACAAATTTGCATTCAAAATTTACTATGGTTAATAATATATATCCTAAAGAACTTCAACTTAAAAAAGCTAATATTTCTGATACTAACGCTTCTTTCTCTCTATTGAAAATGGTGAAATAATATGAAAATATAAGACAAGAGGGATGATTTTAATTTTGATATTGTTAATTATCCCAATTTAGATGGAGATGTACCCCGAGGAACTTCTTATTGGGTCTGTCCCAACTTATTCGTTTTTCTAGAGTTTGTACTCGAGTTGAGGACTTTAATATTCGTAATCTTTGTATAACTAAAAAGCTACTCCATCTGGTCTATCGTTACCATAAACTTCGTAAAGCCTTTGCAAAATTGTATTATCTTAACCATGATCTTCTTTCCAAATATAAAAGTAATTTAAGAACTCTTCTGCGACAAGGACTATCACAACCTGACTGCTATGGTGACGTGATTTACGAACTTCGTAAGATCCTTAGTCATGATCACTTTCATACTATATTTGTTAAACTTGTAAAAAGGATTTATCAAAATAGTTTATGACCCTATCATTTTGCAACGCATTGCATGCTTGGTGGCTGACCAATTTACAGTTTACCACTATGCTTTCCTCTTTAATTGTTCAATGACCGGACAGGCTGTCGACCCTATGATGACGTCTACCTAAAGCCCAGAAGGACGGTGACTTTTGATGTTTGTCTGCAATATTGTCTTGTCGTGCTCTCAGTGGTTTTTTCTTTTGCTCTGGCTTCTGCCAAGTCATTGAGTACCTGTGTGGCTTTCTAGGCTATTGTTTGTTTCGTGTTTATATATACACGAGCATCTTTGTGTTTTACTTATATTGCCTATTAATGCTGCCTTGTTAGTTAGAAAATAGTTCATGGCGGGGATTTCTTTATTTACACTGTCCCGTTTTATTAGGTTGACAGCAGGGTAAGTGAGGTTTGGTGCACCCTAGAACCTGGTTTAACCCCGCCCCCGCCCAACACCCATCCCCCCCCTTTTGTTGCCTTTTTTTGACACTGACCGTTCCAAGGAGGTAGCCCTATTGTCAACCCTTTTGTGTTTGTGATGTCTTATTTGGCCTTTTATTCATCTTTAAAGTTGTTCTTTGTTTCTGTGTGTGTTTGTGGTTGACTGCATCCTTGAATCATCCACATTTTGCAATGCCATTCAGCCGACTGCTCACCAATAGTTTATTTACATGAAAGCTGTGATAAAATCTTCATCTGCATTGTAAAAAATAAACATTCAACGCAAATTATACATCAACACGTGTGGCTAGCAGCCATATTGTTTACATAGCAACAGTGCACTATTTTCTGTGTCGTTGCCTTCCGGCTAACAAACTGTCAATATTTCGAACATACCGAAGCTCGATATACACGCGAGGCGGGATCCCTAAGAATGGTTTTTTGCCACTGACCGAGGCGGTAGCCCTATTGTCAACCCTTACGTGTTCGTGATGTCTTATTTGGCCTTTTACTCATCTTTAAATTTGTTCTTTGTTTATTAGTGTGTTTGTGGTTGTCTGTCGTCCTTGAATGCTGCTTTTCCTGTTCGATTTTTATATCTATAATCACGATTGACAAAAATGTGCATTTGAGAAACCAACACATACGGATAAATAGAAGCATATTCTGCGACACCACACATACAAGGGTTGAAAACTTCGGTACCGACTTGGAATGGACATTGGCAAAAGGCCACTAGAGGTTTAACCAGTGTCTAGAGTGCACCAAACCTTACTCGTATCCTATTGACATACCATTTTCACAATGCCATATTCGCTAACAAACTATGCAGAATTAATATACAATGTAAGTTAAACACAAAATGATCATCAACAAAAATACGCATAGAAACAAACAACAGTTACAAGGGTAAACAAAAGGCAAGGTATGTGACATCACAAACATAAAACGGTCAGTGGCAGACCGATGGAAGAACCAAGCCTCGCTCTTATCCCATTTCCAGTCCAGTAAAACGAGACAGTGTGAATGAAGAAATCACTTCAAGCCAGACTGATCATTCCAAAGCAGATCGACTTTTCTAAAAAAAAAAAAAAAAAAAAAAAATGTTTTGTATCCCTGTGTCGGCTTTTTTAGTAGTTGGATGCATACATCCGTAAAACAATTTCCATCAGGATTTGGAATATTTGCATGCGCCTTCTTTCATAAAAGCTGCATGGTGTTATTAAACAAAACATAATGTGCCTACCAAACATCACTTATTCAACAACAACGTTACCCAGCGATACATTAACACTGTAACTTATGTATTTATTTATTTATTTAAAAAAAAGGTATAATATGTATACAACCACTGTTTACACCTAAACGTCACTTCACCTTGTTTACTCCCGATAGAACAAGCATGCATTACAACACGTATCAAGCCAATAAATCAGCCGATATTCACAATCCGTACCGGTTCTTTAAATAACTTGCCTTTTCATTGGCTGAATAGACAGACGTTCAATGAAGGTCGGTGTTGTATGATCTGTCTGATCAACCTTCAACGTCTTCCGCTTCATAATATAACTGAACGAAACTGTCCAAGCAGCATATTTCGTAAAAGAAACAGTAACGATATTGGATAACAGTAATACATTTAAAAGGATATAAAGCAAGTTTTACGTAAGTCCTTTATTAATTATAGTATATGGAGTGTCTATGTAAAAGTTTATTTAGCAACATCTAGTGACTATATATATGTGTATATCTGCGAATGTTATTTAACTGATCGCACATTTAACATGCCTGACAGTATATTTCTAATTATAAAGGTGTTGTATTTATGGAATGTCGGTTACCTGAAGTTAGATCAATTTAATCGTGTTGTTTTTTAAAACTGGATTTCATTTTATAGATGTTATTTTGTATTTATTTACATAAATATACAAATGCGATATGAATAACAAAAAAAGCAAAATTGTCTTTTTTGTTGGAGTAAATAATTATCACACTTGCAATATTTGATTTACGGAAACAGTAAACAAGTTTAGCGATTACGACTGTAGTGACGGCACTGCATTAAACAGTAATAAGTTCACCGAGTGAGACTATAATGACGTCATTGCATTAATCTACGTGCTCGTATGTGCATAACGTTAGTAAGAATAATGTTAGTAAGAATTGATTTGATGATAAATCATAAGATATTAGTCCTGAAATAATTAATTTCAGTATTAGAATTGCATACATTTATAGCTGTGACACTCATCTCGCGCATTAATTGGTTTGTTTCTGGTATCAGCTTCTGTAAATAAAACTATTTGTTCTACTTGCAGAAACTACACAGGAAAATAAACTCCCAGAACGTCCGAGACTAATCATGGGTGTTAGTATGTCAAGACTTGGCGGTGTTACACTGAGGAGGGGAGATACTATATCAAAGGTTGGTGGCAATACTTTGAGGAGATCAGAAAACAGCGTGGGTCTTGCGACAGGAAGCAATCATACAGATGCTTCAGCAAGAACAAATTACAGCACTGGACAGGAAGTTGATTATAAGTGCGAAATACTGTTGCTTCTAATTGAACCTTGATTGAGCAATAGACAACTGTGAGCATGAATGAATCAGTCATTAGAGGGAGGCACAGAGCGGAGGTGACACTAGAAGAGAATGGAAACTCTGGTGTCTGTAAGCACGCGGAACATTCGGCCATACATGAACAGTATGGCATTAACTATAAGTGGCACTAACCAAGGCTAACATTGATCCTTCAAACAGAGGGATAATCTAAACTTTATTTCGAAATACTATATAAAAAAATGTTCTGTGGTCATACAACAAATGACACTGCTTTGGATGTATTTATTACATTCCACTCTTTCGTCAGAATATATGGAAGTATCTCCCTTGATCATATGTGTGTGGATAAAAAGCATCGGCTGTGTTATAATCACATCATTTAGTTGTTATTATGTTGTTTGTTTTGTTATTACTTTATTTATTTAGTTTACATAAAAAAAACTATAAAATGGATGTATGTATAGTTTTGTATTGCTCATGTTGCCTATCATAATAATACATTTGTAGATGTTCGTATACAGGTTCAAGTCACTAGCGTTTGTTTAATGCTGTGTGGCGGCCGTAAAAAGTCGCCCCGACTATAAATCAGTAGTGTTATTACTTACTGGTCCTTTTGAATTGAATTGAATTGAATGTTGTTTAACGACTCATCAACACAGTATAGGTTATTTAGAGCCGCCCCAGAGAGAGGGGAAGGATACATAGGAATCCGGGAACCTGCCCTACTCTTATTATCGTATAGATTCCTATGGTTCTTTAACGTGCTCGGAGGATAGACCGATACACGGGACCGCCCGGTTTACGTCCCCATCCGACGGACGAGGCTAAGGGTCCTTTTGGATCATCAAGCTCGATAGTTGTGGCTTTAAAGTAGAATATTGCTTAAGCCCGTGCTAGGAGCCTTGAGAGGTGTTGCACTTTATATTACCCCTCATGAACAGACTCGATAAAACCGATTCTGCTAGTTTTATCTCTTGTTTGTGTTTGTTGCTTCCTTTTCAGTATTTTATTTACACTGAACAGTGTTTAAAATTATGATTTTAGATTGAATGACGTCATTAGCGGTATGTGAATATGTAGGTGTTTTTTTTATCTTGAACACTGGACCCTACAATTTCCAGTGACCTTTACGCTGCAAATTCATAATGTTTTGTAGAAAATATCGTAATCAACCCAATGTGTACTTATTCCAATATAGATATAAAAATCGAACAGGAAAAGCAGCATTCAAGGACGACAGTCAACCACAAATACACACAGAAACAAAGAACACATTTAAAGATGAATAAAGGTCAAAATAAGACATCACAAACAAAAAGGGTTGACAATAGGGCTACCGCCTTGGAACGGTCAGTGGCAAAAACGGCCGCTGGGGGTTTAAACCAGGTTCTAGGATGCACCAAACCTCACACTTACCCTACTGTCAACACAATAAAACGGGACAGTGTAAATAAACTATTATCTAACCAACAAGGCGGCATTAATAGGCAATATAAGTAAAACACAAAGATGCTCGTGTATATATAAATACAAAAAAAAAATAGCCTAGAAAGCCACAAAGAAGGTACTCAATGACTTGGCAGAAGCCAGATCAACAAGCGAATAAACCATTAAGGGCACCAAGCCAATTGTGGACTTGCATTCCATCCCATAATGTAACAGAAAGGACGAATGATTAGTCTGTGTGGAAATGGTGGGCCCAGACTCAGACTACATGGTAATTTGCGCAATCGATCACTTTTATTTCGATTGCTTTAAAGTACATATATATGAAATGTGAGGATATGTAGTGTAGACCCAACTGCGGTGAAAGAAATGCTGAAAATGTTGACGTTTATAAAGGTATACAAATCACTGAACTGTACCATTCACAGAACACAGTCAATCAAAACACGCATTCAAACAATTGCAAGTATAAATAGAAGCAGTGTGCGACACCACAAACACCAAGACACCACAAACACCAAGACACCACAAACACAAAGACACCACAAACACAAAGACACCACAAACACCAAAGCGTTGACAATAGGAGTACAGTACTGGAACGATCTAAAGGTCACTGTGGGTTTAAACCAGGTTATAGGGTGCGCCAAACTTCACTCTTACCCTATTACCATCCCAATGGAGAGTGTAAATAAAGATATACCTGTCAGGTTATATATATATATATTTATAATACACACTGAAAAGGGGATCCCTCGGAATCAGCAAACACAAACAAGACAGAAAAGTAGCAGACTAGGTTTTATTGAGTCTGTTCATGGAGGTACTATAAAGTGCAACAACTCGCACGCCCCGTTGCATCGGCTTAAAGGGTATCGTTCGTCAAAGCCACAAAAAGTGGGCTCGAAAACCAAAAAGGACTTGTACATAATAGCACTACTACTGATTGAAGTCGGGGTGACAGCCGCCATAAAGAACTAAACTAAACGCTAGTGTGAATATATACTGAAAACGGGAACCTTCGAAAGCAACAAACACAAGAGAGAAAAGCAGCCGATTAGTTTTTATTTAGTCTATTCATGAGACGTAATATAAGGTGCAACACCCTTCACGATCCCTAGCACTGGCATAAACGGTATTTTACTTTAAAACCACACAGATTGTGTTTAAGCACAAAGATGATCATGTACATATGAATATATGAAAATAACAAAATAAAAGCCTAAAAATCAACAAAGCAAGTACTCGATGAGCAACAAGAGAATAAACAATTAAGGGCACGGCAAGACAAGATTGAAAATAAAAATTAAGGGCACAATACGTAGATAAGAAGATGCAGAAGTTGAGAAGGAAGTGTATCATTCTTAGAATGTAATAATCCTTAAGGCAGAAATTGTATTTAATATTTAATATTTCTCAAAAGGTAGATGCAAAAAGTTGAGAAATCTATTCCTCATAGGTTGTTGTTCGGGTAATCAATTCTTAATAATGTGTAGAGCACTGGTAAAACATGAGTATATAATAACATACACTATATGCAATAGTCGTAATTAAAAAAAATATCAATGCTCACTACATAAAAGAATCACATTCCATACATTGTTCGTAACACTTTATGTCAAGAACAGAAACCCACAACCCCCATATGAAGCTTGAGGCATATTGATTTATATTTCGTAAATCGATACTTTTGTGATATAGCCTATATACAGAATTATTAATAATTATACAATAAATGCATCATGTGTAGCCTTCCGTACAGTACGTGAAGCAAATGCTCGCCTTTCTTAAAAGAGAATGCCATAGCCTGTCATGTATTAGTCGAGTAATGCCATAGCCTGTCATGTATTAGTCGAGTAATGCCATAGCCTGTCATCTATTAGTCGAGTAATGGCATAGCCTGTCATGTATTAGTCGAGTAATGCCATAGCCTGTCATGTATTAGTCGAGTAATGCCATAGCCTGTCATGTATTAGTCGAGTAATGCCATAGCCTGTCATGTATTAGTCGAGTAATGGCATAGCCTGTCATGTATTAGTCGAGTAATGCCATAGCCTGTCATGTATTAGTCGAGTAATGCCATAGCCTGTCATGTATTATTCGAGTAATGTCATAGCCTGTCATGTATTAGTCGAGTAATGCCATAGCCTGTCATGTATTAGTCGAGTCGATTGGAGTTGATTTAATAGCATAGCAAGAAGCTGTGTTTTTACACTGTATCTGTACAAACAATACGTTTGTTTACGCTTACCTTAGGATACAATAATTCACCTACTTGAAACACCTTTAAACTTATTTTAATATATAACTTCTGAAATAATGTCGGCCAAAATGCTCAACTATGAGCTGTATGTCTTTGACCTGTATAGAATGATAGGTCTGAAAATAAATAAATGTTATCACAGGTATATTAAATCATATAACGTGTTGAGCACAGGTGAAACAGTGTTATATAATAACATATATTATATACAAAGGTCCTATTTAAAAAGACAAGATCACAACCACCTACATCATAGAGTCACATTCATACATTGTTAGTAACATTTCCTGTACGCAACATATGAAGCCTCCTAAGCTAAAGTGAGTGTTGATCATTGAATTGATACCTTTTATGATATATATTACCACGCCACATAAAACTGTCACATAAAAATAATGCAATTACCTTTTCAGATAAATATACAATGTTTTGCAGCAAAAGTAATGTTTCGCGAACCATTGATACATTAACATTTGAAGCAAATAGTCGACATTTTTAAAAAAAAACAAAAAAAAAACACACACACAAAAAGAAAACAATGAAGTATGCAATAACTTTTGATCAGTGTATTAGTCAGACTGAAAAGAGTTACATCTCTTCTTTTTCTTATACTTCAAACTTAAACTGAAGAAACTTTACCCCTCAGTCCATGTGGCAAAAATACGTTTTTAAACTCCAAAAGTTAGTATAACCCTTCCCAAATGATGTGGGTCAAAATGTTGCTCTGGGTGCTCTGAGTAAGTAACAGTTGTATAGAATTAAAGGTCTTAGGATATTACACGCAATATAATCTAATACTAATCATATAATGTACAGAGCAATAGTAAAACAGGAGTATATAATAACATATACTAAATACAAAAGCCCTAATTGAAAACACAATATTAATACCAACTACATTACAGAATAACGTTTGGTACAATGTTCGTAAAAATTTCTGTGTAGCATAAGAAATCATCATAACTGTTTTGTGATAAATCCACCACAACATAAATAGAATAGTCAGATAAATATAAAATGTTTTTCATCACTTTCGTGCTTTTACAATATGTTTGTGAAAAAAACAACACTTGTTTACGTTTAAACAAAAAAAAGTTCACTTACTTTAAACGTCCAACGTTATTTTAATACTAGTATATCACTTCTAAAATGTGGGCTAAACGTTTATACTATGAGCTATAAGTGTGTGAGCTGTATAAACTGATAGGTCTGAAATCAGTACATGCAAAAATAGATATATTAAATTCTATAATGTGATGACCATATGTAAAATGGCATTTTTTGCCACTGACCGTTCCAAGACGGTAGCTCTATTGTCAACCCTTTTGTGTTTGTGATGTTTTATTTGGCCTTTTATTCATCATTAAATGTGTTCTTTGTTTCTGTGTCTGTTTGTGGTTGACTGTCGTCCTTGAATGCTGCCTTTCCTGTTCGATTTTTATATCTATATTATACAATAACATATATTAGAGGTTAAAATACAGCCGTGGTGTGCCTTTTGTCGTTATTGGCACATCTAGTGCCTTAATGGCTATCTACAAAAGTCCTCTTTAAAAGCAAAGTACCAACTCGTACATCATACGCATTGTAACAATTCCTCTTGAGCTTAAGAGACTGTATGTGATATATTCACCACACCACACCACATAGAAAGAATGCATTTACCTTTTCGGATAAATATACATTGTTTTTCAGAATACATATTAAATATTTCGTGTTACATGGATACACCAACATTTCAGGGAAATGGTCGACTTTTTTAAAAGCAAGGAGGTGTGCAATAACTCTTGATCGGTGTATTAGTCAATATGAGAAGAGTTACATCTCTTTGATTCGTTTTTCAAACTTGAATTGATATTGCCCACTGTGGTAAACTCCAAAGGTCTATAACTCATTTCACGTATAACTTACTGGTCTGCCCTTGTACTAAATACTGAATGGGGGCTCTCAAACACAAAGAAGAGAGAAAAGAAAAGAAGCAGACAGTTGTACTGCGTCTGTTCATGAGAGGTAATATAAGGTGCAATACCTCTCACGCTTCCTAGCACCGGCTTAAGTGGTATTCACTAAACAAACGTTAGCGTGAATGTCAATAAATGCTCGAATCAACAAACACAAACAAGAGAGAAAAGTAACATACTCGGTTGTATTGCGTCTGTTCATGAGAGTTAATGTAAGGTGCAACACCTCTCACGCCCCTCGCGCGGGCAAGTTGGTGTATTTTTTGAGAAGTAGGCGATACACATTTTACAATAATAGCAAAATTTAAAGGGCAATAACCCCTTTCATTTCTATCGGATTTATCTCTATCGGATTTATCTGCCCTTGCTTCCTTCACATATGTACATGGTAATGATCGTGTACACCAAGAGTCGTTTGGATTAGGGAACAAACGTTCGTGGCGGACGGACGGACGACCGGAAGGACGAAAGGACATGTAAACGTATAGATGAGTATGTCGTGTTTATATCTGTTTTAGCATATTAAAATACGGAAGGACATGATAAAATTATAAAATCAAACTGTGAATTTCTCAAGTTAACGCTTAAAGGGTTAAGTTTATCGATCATAGTCAGCCTAACATCGAATTATAAAATAGCTAACATGCCTGTAACTACTTATGACCAAATTATTGTTTGTACCAATACATTTTGATGGGGAAAAATCTCATTTTGCATCGTTTTCAACGCTTTTTATAGGCTAACCATTTGTAAAAGGCTTTATGTCGTGTGGTTTCAGAAAAGACGTTTGGATGTAAAACTGCGAACGCTTGAACACAAAGGAAAATATTACAATCCTGGTAGATGATAAGCTTATGATACATTACAGCCCTAGCTTTTGTGGTTTCAGAAAAGGAGATTTTTCAAGTTTTTATTAATATAATTCTATGTTAGACATGTGATCCCTGGGGTTTGGGGTTTGGGTAAAAGTTAACCCCATGGTCACCATTTAAACACAAAAGCGTTGCTATATAATCCTTTGTAAAACATTGACCCTAGGGGCGGGGCCCAATTTGTCCAAAGCTTGAACAAATTTGATAAAGGAACATAAGCTAACGCTACATGCAATATGTGAAAGCTCTATGCCGTGTGGTTTTAGAGAAGAAGATTTTTTTTTAACTTCTTTCAATATGTCTATGTAAATCATACAGTTTAGCAAACGTAGAAAAAGTAGCATTCAATGAAGACAGTCAATCACAAACACACCGAGAACAAAGAACAACTTTAAAGACGAATAAAATGCAAGATAAGACATCACAAACACAAAAGGGTTGACAATAGGGCTACCGCCTTGGAACGGTCAGTGGCAATAAAAATGGCCGCTGGGGATTTAAACCACTAAACCTCACTCTTACCCTTTTGTCATCCCAATAAACGGGACAGTGTCAATAAGGTTATAATATCTAACAAACGAGGCAGCACCAATAGGCAACATAAGTAAACCACATAAATGATCTTGTAGATATAATATTAATAAAAAGCCTAGAAAGCCACAAAGTAAATACTCAATGACTTGGCAGAAGCCAGAGCAACAAGAGAACAAACCGTTAAGGGTACGACAAAACAAGATTAAAGACAATCATCAAACGCTACCGTCCTATAAGGATTTAGGTAGACGTCATCATAGTGTCCACAATCTGTCCGATCATCGCCATCAAAGAGGAAAGATTTACTTCTCCTGAAATAGTTTTATATGCTGGTTAACCCAGACAAACATCTGGACTTCTAATGATTTGGTGAGTCAAGTGTTTTATATGTTGGTTAACCCAGCCAAACATTTGGACTTCTTATGGCTTTGTGAGTATAGTGTTTTATATGCTGGTTAACCCAGACAAACATTTGGACTTCTAATGATTTGGTAAGTAGAGTGTTTTATATGCTGGTTAACCCAGTCAAACCTTTGGACTTCTAATGGCTTTGTAAGCAGAGTGGTTTTTGTATGCTGGTTAACCCAGCCAAACATTTGGACTTCTAATGATTTGGTAAGTAGAGTGTTTTATATGCTGGTTAACCCAGACAAACATTTGGACTTCTAATGATTTGGTAAGTAGAGTGTTTTATATGCTGGTTAACCCAGTCAAACATTTGGACTTCTAATGGATTTGTAAGCAGAGTGTTTTATATGCTGGTTAACCCAGTCAAACATTTGGACTTCTAATGGCTTTGTAAGTAGAGTGTTTTATATGCTGGTTAACCCAGTCAAACATTTGAACTACTAATGGCTGTGTAGTAGAGTGTTCTATATGTTGGTTAACCCAGCCACACATTTGAACTACTAATGGCTTTGTAAGTAGAGTGTTTTATATGTTGGTTGACCCAGCCACACATTTGTACTACTAATGGTTTTGTAGTAGAGTGTTCTTTATGTTGGTTAACCCAGCCACACATTTGAACTACTAATGGTTTGTAAGTAGAGTGTTTTATATGTTGGTTAACCCAGCCACACATTTGAACTACTAATGGTTTGTAAGTAGAGTGTTCTATATGTTGGTTAACCCAGCCCAACATTTGGACTTCTAATGATTTTGTGAGTCGAGTGTTTTATATGCTGGTTAACCCAGCCACACATTTAAACTACTAATGGATTTATAAGCGTTAACCCAGCCAAACATTTGGACGAGTAATGGCTTTGTAAGTAGAGTGTTTTATATGCTAGTTAACCCAAACATTTGGTGTATATTATGTACTTTGTGAGTCGAGTGTTTTATATGCAAATTAACCGAACCAAGTATATAGACTATTAATGACTTTGTAAGTTGAGTGTTTCATATGCTAGTTAATCCCATATACATTTGTACTACTAATGGCTTTGTGAGTCGCGTGTTTGATATGCTAGTTAACTCAGTCAAACATTTGAAATACTAATGTCTTTCTAAGTCGAATGTTTTAAAGCTAGTTAACCCAATCAAACATTTAGACTGCTAATGGCTCTTTTAGTCACGTGTTTTATATGCTGGTCAACCCAGTCAAACATTTGGGTTTCTAATGGCATTGTAAGTCGAGTGCTTTATATCTGGTTAACCCAATAAAGCATTTGGACTACTAATGGCTTTCTGAGTCGAGTTTTTTATATGCTAGTTAACTCAGCCGAACATTTAGACTAGTAATGGCATTGTAATGAGAGTGTTTTATATGCTAGTTATCCCAGCCAAACATTTGGACTACTAATGTCTTTGTAAGTTGAATGTTTATATGCTGGTTAACCCAATCAAACATTTGGACTATTAATGACATTGTGAGTCGAGTGTTTTATATGCTAGTTAACTCAACCAAACATTTAGGCAATTAATGGCTTTGTAAGTAGAGTACTTTATATGCTAGTTAACCCAAACATTTGGCGTACGAATGACTTTGTGAGTCGAGTGTTTTATATGCAAGTTATATAGACTACTAATGACTTTGTAAGTTGAGTGTTTTGTATGCTAGTTAACCCAAACATTTGGCGTACGAATGACTTTGTGAGTCGAGTGTTTTATATGCTAGTTACCCAGCCAAACATTTGAACTACTAATGTCTTTGTAAGTCGAATGTTTATATGCTGGTTAACACAATCAAACATTTGGACTACTAATGGCTTTGTGAGTCGAGTGTTTTATATGCTGATCAACCCAGTCAAACATTTGGGTTTCTAATGGCATTGTGAGTCGAGTGTTTTATATGCTGGTTAACCCAATCAAACATTTGGACTGCTAATGGCTTTGTTAGTCTAGTGTTTTATATGCTGGTTAACTCAATCAAACATTTGGAGTACGAATGACTTTGTGAGTCGAGCGTTTTATATTCTGGACAGCCCAGTCCAAAATTTGGGCTTCCAATGGCATTGTGAGTCGAGTGTTTTATATGCTGGTTAACCCAATCAAACATTTGGACCACTAATGGCTTTACGAATCGAGTGTTTTATATGCTGGTCAACCCAGTCAAACATTTGGGCTTCTAGGGACATTGTGAGTCGAGTGTTTTATGTACTGGTTAACCCAATCAAACATTTGGACAGGTAATGGCTTTGTGAGTCGAGTGTTGTATATGCTAGTTAACTCAACCGAACATTTAGACTAGTAATGGCTTTGAAGTTGCTAGTTAACCCAAACATTTGGAGTACGAATGACTTTGTGAGTCAAGTATTTTATGTGCTTGTTAACTCAATCAAACATTTAGATTAGTAATAGCTTTGTTATCCGAGTGTTTTATATGCTAGCTACCCCCGGCCAAACATCTGGACTACTAATGACTTTGTGAGTCGAGTGTTTTTTATGCTAGTTAACCCAATAACAAATTTGGTCTACTAATGGCTTTGTATGTAATGTTAATATGCCAGTTAACCCAATCAAACATTTGGTCTACTAATGGCTTTGTTTGTAGTGTTAATATGCCAGTTAACCCAATCAAACATTTGGTCTATTAATGGCTTTGTATGTAGCGTTTATATGCCAGTTAACCCAATAAAACATTTGGTATACTTATGGCTTTGTATGTAGTGTTAATATGCCAGTTAACCCAATCAAACATTTGGTCTACTAGTGGCTTTGTATGTAGTGGTAATATGCCAGTTAACCCGATCAAACATTTGGTCTACTAATGGCTTTGTATGTAGTGTTAATATGCAAGTTAACCCGATCAAACATTTGGTCTACTAATGGCTTTGTATGTAGTGTTAATATGCAAGTTAACCCGATCAAACATTTGGTCTACTAATGGCTTTGTATGTAGTGTTAATATGCCAGTTAACCCGATCAAACATTTGGTCTACTAATGACTTTGTATGTAGTGTTAATATGCAAGTTAACCCGATCAAACATTTGGTCTACTAATGGCTTTATATGTAGTGTTAATATGCCAGTTAACCCAATCAAACATTTGGTCTACTAATGGCTTTGTATGTAGTGTTAATATGCCAGTTAACCCGATCAAACATTTGGTCTACTAATGGCTTTGTATGTAGTGTTAATATGCAAGTTAACCCGATCAAACATTTGGTCTACTAATGGCTTTATATGTAGTGTTAATATGCCAGTTAACCCAATCAAACATTTGGTCTACTAATGGCTTTGTATGTAGTGTTAATATGCCAGTTAACCCGATCAAACATTTGGTCTACTAATGACTTTGTATGTAGTGTTAATATGCAAGTTAACCCGATCAAACATTTGGTCTACTAATGGCTTTATATGTAGTGTTAATATGCCAGTTAACCCAATCAAACCTTTGGACTACTAATGGCTTTGTAAGTAAAGTGTTTTATATGCCAGTTAAGCCACCCTAACATTGACTTATAAGATCAAGACATAGCAGAACGTTTAGACCCAGAGCTTTAGCTCCCCAGTTATTGAAAACATGAGTTTCAATTTCCTATTTAAGGTTACAGTCACTGATCTTGTGTGTGTCTTTTCATTACTCCTAAATTTCTCGAGATACTGGGACAAAAGGGATTGTAAATGGGTGAACAATATACGGTATGTCGCACATCAAATTAGAAACAAGAATATCGGTAGAACCTATGGATGCTCTCCGAATTGGGTGCTTTGCATTACAAAGGGCAATAAAATGTAAATGAAACTAAAGCTTTGTGTTTATGATCTGCACACCCTCGCATTGCCCTTTATCATTGTGTGAAGTTTAATTGCAGTCCCATTAGTAGTTTTCGAGTCATACACCGGGCAAGAATTACAAAGTATAAAATTACCAAGGGAATAACTCTAATTTGAATGAAGATAGCGTTATGGTTCTTGTGTTCTGCACTTCCTTTCATTGTCCCCTATTATTGTTCGAAGTTTCATTGCAGCCCCATTAGTAGCTTTGAGTTATGCTCCAGACAAATATTATAAGTATTAAATTATCAAGGGCAATAACTTTAATTTAATTTTTTTTAATTAAGATAGAGTTAATGTTCTTACGTTATTCACTTACTTTCATTGCCCTCTATCATAGTGTGAAGTTTCATTGCAGTCTCATACACTGTTTTAAAGTTATGCTCTGGACAATAATTATAAATATAAAACTACAAAGGGCAATAACGATAATGTAATTAAAGACAGAGTAAATGTTTTTGCACTCTGCATTTCATCTCATTACCCTCTATCATTCATGTGCAGTTTCATTGTAGTACCCAAAGTAGTTTTGAAGTTATTTTCCGGACAAAAATTCTAAGCATAAAATTACAAAGGCAATAACTCTAATTTGGATAAAGATAGAATTACGGTGCTTGCACTCTGCACTTCCTCTCATTACACTCTATCATTGTGTTAAGTTTCAATGAGGTCCATTAATCAGTTATAAAGTAATGCTCCGGACAATAATTATAAGTATAAAATTACAAAGAGCAATAATAACTCTAATTTGATTGAAGACAAAGTTACGGTTCTTACACTCTGTACTTCCTCGTATTGCCCTCTATCGGTAGCGCGGCGGATTTGTAACCGGAGGCCCCGGGTTCAATCCTCCGTGGTGCCACTGAGTTTCGTCGGTGTGTTGTTGGGCAAGACACTTTCCCTTAGCCTCGTCCGTCGGATGGGGACGTAAACCGGGCGCTCCCGTGTATCGGTCTTACCTCCGAGCACGTTAAAGAACCATAAGAATCTATTCGATAATAAGAGGAGGGCACGGTTACCGGATTCCTATGTATCCTACCCCTATCTCTGGGGTGGCTCTAAATAACCTATACTGTGTTTATGAGCCGTTAAACAACATTAAATTCAGTTGTATGAAGTTTCAATGCAGTCCCTGAAGTAGTTATAAAGTTACGCTCCGGACAAAAATTCTAAGAAGTATAAAATTACAAAGGTCAATAACTCTAGTTTAAATAAAGACAGAGTTACAATTGTTGCACTGTGCACTTCCTCTTATTGCACTCATTCACTGTTTGAAGTTTCAATACAGTCACTTCATTGCTTTCAAAGTTATTCTCCGGACAATAATTATAAGTATAAAATAACAAAGGGCAATAACTCTAGTTTGAATGAAGTGAAGATTGTGTTACGTTTCTTGCGCTCTGCACTTTCTCGTATTGCCCCCTATCATTGTGTGAGGTTTCAATGCAGCTCTATAAGTACTTTCGAGGTTATGCCCTGGACAAGAATTATAAGTATAAAATAACAAAGGGCAACACCACTAGTTTGAATGAAGACATAGTTATGGTTCTTGCGCTCTGCGCTGCCCCGCAGTGCCTTCTATCATTGTGTGAAGGTTCAATGCAGTCCCATAAGTAGTTTCGAAGTTATGCTCCGGACAAGAAAGTGTGACAGACAGACGGACAGACGTACGGACAAAGTTATTTAAAAATAAGTTATTATTTGCAACCTCTTTATAAAGTCTCATCCTCCTATGTACATGTTTTGCACGTATACATTTGACACAACATCAATCATCGATAAGGTGTGAGATTTAAGATAGTTTACCTGTAGTCTAATATATGACTGACAAGAGTGCGTTTCTTGTGCGTATTCTGGATATATTCATGACGAGACGGAATCGTAAGTTTGGTTTGTTCATTGTTATGTAATAATAAATTAGTAGGTCTAATAAATGAAACCATTAGGCATGTGTTCTGATATATTGAATTGTAATGAATTGTAAACGGGATTAAGGTTCGTTCGTGTATATCAGAAAGTAAGGTGCAATGAAAAAGAACGATATTCATTGCATCTTTTTTTTTATTATTAAATAGTTGTATAAAAACTTAGTTACAGTTAACAGAGATACAATGTGTTTAAAATAATTTAGTTATGTAAACGAATATAAAATAAAGTGTTTCTACTAATTGTAGTATCGTGTAAAGAAATACGCTGTCCTTTTTGTTTTCACGTTTTTTAAAACACTATTTTAAAACAACAATTCTATATTTTATATAAAATAAATATAGTTCATATATTACAGATGTATTATATATACTAAAAACGTTTTTTTTTCAAATTGCAGCTTGCTTCAAACTGAATTGCAGTTTGCTTCAAACGTATCACTTTTATTTACGTATTCGTAACCAATAATGTATTAAATAATGTATATGTTACTATGGTAGCTAAAGCAAATATTACTTTTAGTTGTTTTGTTTTTGTGTAGGGGGTGGGGACTGTGAGGCGGTGGGGAATACATGTAAGGGTTGGGTGGGTGACAAATACATGTAGATTAAGTCAGACTGGGGAGGCGGGGTAGGAGGTGGGTGGGGGGTGGGTGGGGGGGATACATGTAGATTAAGTCAGACTGGGGAGGCGGGGTAGGAGGTGGGTGGGCAAGTGTTTTCTTTTTGATTTGGTTGACGTATTTCTAATGACCCTATCTATTTATTATTTACAGGCTAAAGGCGGTATGAGGTTCGTTTATATGTGCGTGGTATTCCTTCTGATACACACCTTTATAATGGGCGTGGTTTGTAACTATGGCCTCCCATATTACGGCGCATATCCAACCTATCACAGAGCAGGAGGAACAGCTCTGTCTACATTTGTGCACTGGTTTCTGGGTAATAATACAAACCTTGAAAACTATATTTGAATCATATAATTAAACGCCTAAGATCGATAGTGTACAATAAAACTGTCAATTTACCTATATCGATCGAGTGTTATTTATAATTATTACCTGATCTCCTATATAAATGCTATATCGTCATTTCTTGCTAATTCACTAAGGAAAAGACTGTTCCCGGTGAAAACGAACTGTTACCGGGCTTTAGTTTCGACTGTTTCCCTCACGTGCTGGAATTTCGTTTGCGTGACGTCATGTTGCTTTTTTCACCTTAGGTTCCCATTATAAAACAAATTTTCATTTTCACTGTTTCGTACAGTAACATTAATCAGGTAATAAAACAGTTATCACATGTGTGTTTGGGGAACAGTCAAAACTGTTTTCCCTTGGTGTCGGGGGAAACAGTTCCCACTGCCATCCCCTCCACCTCGGAAAAACAGTTTTGACTGTTCCCCAAACACACATGTGATAACTGTATACTGATAGTTGCGGTATATAAATATATGGAGAAAAAAAGGTTTTATATTGAATCAATTAATATGGACAGTATGTGTTGTATTATCAAAATATGCTTAGGGACCAAAATCATCGCGTATCATACTGTTATGTTAGTGTGACAGTGAGTATCAATAATTGTAAAATAACCGCCGAAATCTAATTAATGGAAATTTAAAAAAAAAAAGGAAGATGCTTACGAATTTTCAAGTTTTTCAGAACTCTAAGTAATAAATACGGAGAGGTGATCTGTTGGACCAACGAACACAAACAAGAGAGGAAAGTAGCAGATTGGATTTATCAGTGAAGTAATAAGAGTGAATGGGTACATAATCGAATCTCGCAAAATCTCGTATGGCTAAAACGAGAAAGATAAGCGTCTATGTACATGATCAGAAATGTCATCGTGATCGCTGGACGCTCTTTAAATTTGCTAAGAACTGTGACAGGTGCGCGGTTAATGCTATCAGGTTTACCACCACTAATTACATGTAAACATCCGAGGTGCATCGAATGTAGTTCCTATAATAAAAAGTAATCCCTCCTTTTTTGATGGAAGTAGGGGAAAACTGCCCATTTCTATTCGATTTTGTGGTTATATGTATAAGAAGCGTATTAATAGGTTTTACTGGATCACTGATGAACATTTTCGAAATTTCGACTCTATGCTTACACTTTGTGTGCAATGAAAACAGTCGATCAATAAAAACAGCTGCACCCTTGACCAGTTTAGTAAACAAACAAGAACTTTCTTACATGTCTTGTGACCCCACGTTTTCTGGTGATTTTTCAAGTGGAAAAATAGTTTTCTATATGAACATTACACTGCTGCATTATCCATACTTGAGTTGAATTTGCAGCAAATCGTTAATATGTGACACTTTAACATTGGCGTCTATGGGGAAAATAATTAGTGCTTTCATACCTATCAGTGAAGTAATAAGATTATTAATTATTACTTCAGTGGATTTATTGAGTCTGTTGATGCGCTTGAATATATATATATATACTAAACCAAATTGCTAAGTATCAACCTAAGAATATGTCAATAATATTCTCATTGTTTTGTGTATTTTGAGCTTGATTAGAGATACGGTTAAACTGCAAAATAACGAGTGTAAATCGTCTGCTCTGATTGCATGAACATATTTTAAAACTTTTAAGTCAATGTGTTTTCTTAGAAATAAGTTATAACACTTATACAACTGGATATATAGGATTTTATTAAGTACTTCGAATTAGTGAAGCTTTCGATGTTCCTAATTCTAAAATATGCCAGTTAAAATTATGTTGACATCATGTTTTACTAGCATTACCACTACAAAAGCGTTTGCAAAAGAATTTTCGAAATATTTAATGTTAACGCTGAATTACAGTTACTTGAATTTCAAACAATATTCAATGTAAAGGGAGGTAATTTAAGATTATCCATATTTCATTTTTTTATAGACGGAAAATCTGCGATAAATGGGTCACATTTTTATTTTTATTTTCTATTATTTCATACCAATTTTAAGAATTTTATATCTTTAAGCGATCTTTGACTCATGATGTGTTTTATCAGTACATTTCATGTTTTGATATAAAGGGAGGGTAACTCTCAAAAGATGTAACAATTTAAACAAAATATAAATGTTTTACAAACTATGGGTCAAAACAAAATACTTATCATATATCTATTCTAAAATATATTTAAAATAAGAAAATTAGTTAAGATACAAAAATACTTAGAAATTTTGTTCAGTGTATATGCCTACATTCCCTTAAAGCACTTGCTTGCACGTTTTTGTTATTGTTTATCGTTGTTAGCACATGCCCGTATAAAATATACATTGTAGTATATATCAACATCTAGGCACTGTTGTCAAAATTCAATGGAAGTATTACACTTAAACATAATCATTAACAATGCTTTATGTTCTTTTTATTGTTTCATTGCAGTCCTTATTATACTAACCTTGGTACTGGGGTTTGGCGCAGATGGCCATGTCGAGGACAAAGGCGCCGAGCAGTTTTTTGAATTCATGGATGAATACAAATAAGGTCGAGCTGTGGACTAATGTTTAGTTTTTGAGTTCAACATATTTATGAAGAATGCTCAATGATAATCAATTGCTTTATATGTTTGTCGTTGTTGTATTGTTGTTTATGTTAAACAATAAAGACAGAAACATGTGTTGTTTTAACAGTGTATCATAGGACAATGAGCTACAACAAGGCCAGGACCGTTTGATTCAACATATATTTAATGTGTTTGTTTTGTTTTGTTTGAATGGTGTTTTACGTCATTTTTAATGTGTCTGCCTACATGTCGTTAAAGTCACTTCACTACACGTCCCTGTGTTTAATGTGGTCATGCACAACATGGATTTTCGTTTAACCTATTCTCTGCTCTGCCGTTTTTGTGTCGCCTTTTCGAAGAAAAATGCGATACATAGGGATCACTTTATCGTCCGTCAGTCAGTCAGTCCGTCCGTCACGAAAACTTAACGTTGGTTATAACTTTCTCATTTCTTTATATTTCTTCATCAAACTTTCAATATATACTCATCATGACAACATCGACATCACCATACTAAAATATAAAGGTCAAGGCCACACTGAAGGTCATTATATAGGTAAAATCCTCATTTTGTCTTCACGAAAACTTAGTCATGCCAGTTTTCAAGGTCATTTATCTGGGTCCAAAAAAACTTTGTTATACTGACAAAGCTCTGATAGAAAACACATGGTCCGCGGAACACCGGTAGCATAGCATTTCCTTAACGTGCGTGTATCCGTCCGTGCGTCCGGATTACATCCACGTTAAGGTTTAGTGTACACGCTTTTTTATGTCAGCTTCCATTGATGGGATATTGACCAAATCTCATTTGCATATTCCTTTTAATTCGCATACTTGATATCGCGCTTCCAAAATGAATATTTGATATAAAGCTTTTAAAATGAATCCGTGATACCAACAGTTCAATACGTGGTATTACGAATTCATATTAAAAAGTGTAATATACTCTGTAAAAGAAGTTTTTGACCATGGCAGTGTTCGAACCCGTACAATGATCGCTGAACCATGACATTCGACCATAACCCTTATTATCTCAGTTGATAATTCACAATAGATCAACAATCAACCATAATTATCGTTTACAATGAAAGTTTGCGAAAAAATAATAATCTTTTTATTGGTTACTCGAATGTGTCCGTTACTGTTACTTTGTATGGACTTTGCAACATTTTTTACAGACCATTTGTGTTTTCGCAATATTTAAAAAAAAAAAAAAATCTTGTTTGGAATTTAATGTTTCTGGTACCAAATTAACCGGGTAGGATAGACCTTGGTTACTAAAAAAAGATACTTAAATTGTATCCACTAGTTTTATTTTTATATGACTTTATATACTCTGGTCCAAAACTTTTTTTATCGAGTATATAACCATTTCGAATGCGTGGTATCATTTTAGTAACACGGGAGTAAATATTTTGAAGCCATACATCAACCCACAATAAACGCAAATGGATACAAACCATCGGGGATGCTAAAACTCAGATGTATCATGTAAAAAGTGAATGTTGTGACAAAGCATCATCTTCCGAATGAGTGATTTAAAGCTTTAAGCATACGCACGTACGCCAATGCGTACAATTCGTCAGCAAAAGTGAAAAAAGGCCATATTAACGCTGAAATATAGCTTGAGAACGAATCACGTGCCTTCTAATTTTCAAAAATGTCTTGGGGGATGCCCCCCAAAACCCCACCGGCGGGAGTGGGAAACCTCCTCCCACACCTACCCCACACTCGCAGCGTCGCAGCTCGGTTCGCAGCTACGCTTCTCATATCTGGCGTACATTTCAAAATGCTCCAGGTACGCCCCTGGCCTCTCATGGTATTAAGAATTTAAAAGCCATAAACCATGTCTAACCAAACAAATTTCAGGTTGCGGATCGAAGCTCTTTGCGATTGCGTCTTCTATCATTCGACTGGTTTCAACGGATGTTATTGTGAAGCTATTGTGTCTAAAAAAAAAATCCGACAATTTTTCTCAATGTCCATGTTTCCTCTCAGTCGTGTATTATAATTGCAAATAGTGAAATTCAAACAACGTGCGTTTTTCGAGTGCAATAGAAACCTGTATATGCATTCTTGAAACCAAAATTGTTTGAGAGGATGCCTGAACCCACTAGTGGTTCCGTGGCTAACAGCACACATTTTATGAATGCTTTAATGTATTTGCAATCCCCTTGGATCGCCGATATAGCAGTTAGTTCTAAAAAGTGTGCATGCGGCCGGAACAGGAATTTTAATTGAGACTAACTAAATGTCTGATATATATACCGCATGTAGCCATAGAGGATTAGCGATAGAGGATTAGAGATCTTATACATTCCAAGCTGAGATTTGGTAGAGAATCTGGCCAAGTTTGGTAAAGATTAAGTTTGGTAAATATTGGTTGAAAGATGAATGAGCTCGATTCCAAGCAAGTCAACATAACTAAATCAAAGGCTCCTGTGTTACTAATCCGATTTAGCAGGTTTTCGAACTTGTCCGAGCTTTCATTATATCAACAATATGGGTTTGGTATAGATCCGATGAAAAATGAAGGGGCTATCATCTAAATGAGGCAAAGGTTAATAAGCTCTCGAGGCCATCGGCCAGAAGAGCTACAAGAGTCCAAAATATCATAGTGCGTGTAAAGTCAATTTAATTTATCCAAAATGACACGATGTTACTAATCCATGGGACAAAGAGACAAGACAACAAAGCAATCAGTAAATCATAATTTATTCACTAAAACATTTAAAAGGCAGAAATATACTTGGATGAATATAAGAAGAATGAGTGAATAACCCACCATCCAAACTGAAATACAAAACCCTACTTAAACAGCAGGGTGAAAATACAGAATATCATTGTACATAAGCGTGCAGCCATTTCCTAGAATATGCAATACCACTTAAGAGAGGAGGTGAAATCAAGTGGGCGGTTCGAGTTAGGCGGGAATACTGAATACCTCAAATTTGTCTCAAAACATGGGGTGAGACACTCAAAACTATGTTATATCAAGTGAGACCCGTCACGAATAAAGGAACTAAAGGAAAGCAGAAGTTGGGTAAACCAGAATTCATTTAGTTATCAAATAGTTGAGAAAATGTTCGATCGAATTTTAAATTCTGTGAAGTTTGTTTGATACTATTTTGCCTACAATATACATACATATCTACATACACATACGTATACTGAAAGGAAAAAGAAACGCATAATCAAAAAACTGCCTATACTACACTATTATTTACACCTATTTCCACGTAATATTCCAGATATATCTCAACGTGTTTTGTACAAAACGGGGCTACAACTAATTACAGAAAGGACGACGCTGTCATATAGTAGACCGCTTAATCGAAGTATACTTTGTTACACAAAATTCATAAATGTTGATGTTTCACTTGAAAAAGTCAGGCCTTTTCAGTATTGTGTTTAATGTTAAGAGATTGCAATGTTTAAAGCCTAAGTTTGCTCATCTGCTTGAGCCAAATGCGCATTCTGTCGATAATGAAACTTTAAAGAGGTAACCATTGGTGTGTTCGGTGCTGTTTAAACCTTCTTTCCGAAAGGACAGGCGTAATGTCGCCCCGTACCATTCGATTAGCAGTAGCATATTAAACACAATATATAGCGGAAATATCCCTTATGCATTTCTTTTTCCTTTCAGTATATACATGTCCATGCTATAATCCCCCGAGATGCATGACGAGATGGGCAGTTGTGTGTTAGTATAACAGCACCTGGTGCCAATTCTGATCAAAATAGGACCATAGGAACAACCTGTCACTACTTTGACAACGCAACCCTGGCTGACACAATAAACCCTAACAAAAACATTATCCCCATGTCAAAGTCATGCTAACTTATGCAGCATATAAACCAAACCATTTTTACTTTTTTTTCGTAAAACGAATAACTCATAGTATTTCACTTTTTTCATGCAACCAACCATAGAATTTTAATTTCGATTTCCACCACCACCCATGGAATAGAAATAATGACCCCCACCCACATAATTAAAACTCAAAATGTGCTCATATTATCAGCAGTATATTAAATAATAGAGGCCCAAGTATTAGTGTAGTTTATTTGTTGTTGTTTTTCTGCAATTGTGCAAGTAGGGGAAAAGATATACAATACACTGTTTTCTATTATAATACATGTACATTTGTTTTATTAGCTCGACTGATCAAAGATCAGCAGAGCTTATGCCGTGGTGTGTCGTCCGTCTGTAAACTTTTTTTTGTGGCGACTATTTCTTTGAAACTACTAGATTTTCATGTAACTTCACAGGAATGTTGCTCTTGATATCTAGTTGATCCTAGCACAAAATCAGTTTAGGATGGCCGCCAATAGAATTTAGAAATACGATTTTATGGCGACTACTTCTCAAAAACCATAAGTGATATTGATTTGGAACCTTTACCAAAATGGTTAGCACGACATGTTGTTGGTCCTAACCAAAGTTCATTTTGATTGGATGTCAAACATGGGCGTCAGCGACCATCTTTGTTTACATAGAGTTATATAGGAAAAAATTGTGGCGACTACTCTGATGAAACTACTTGATGGAATTCATGAAACTTGACAGGAATGCTGCTCTTGATGTCTAGTTGATCCTATCAAAAAATCATGTCGGTAGAAATTTCAAGATTCCCCTTTATGTTACCAAAGGGTGATTTGGAATATACTAAGGTTGATGTAAGTGATTTTATTGATATAGCTTATTAAAATTTGTGATAGCATTATGAAAGTTTTATAAGCTGGCAAAAGATATATTCTTTAGACTAGGATGAAATTTAATGAGATTATAATGTTGCATAGGTAATGTTGCATACTAAATCATAATATTTAGGAATATAGGAATGTTGCTCTTGATGTCTAGTTGGTCCTAAGTAAAAATCAGGTTGGCCTAAAATTCATCGGTTTGGTACCTTTACCAAAATGACTTTCATAAAACTTTACAGGATTGTTGGTCTTGAAGTCCAGTTAGTCCCAAGTAAAAATCAGGTTGGCCAGAAATTTAAGATGGCTGCCACAGCTTAAACACAAGTTTGTGACAACTACTTCTCAAAAACCATAAGTGGTATTGATTTGGAACCTTTACTAAAATGACTGGCATGACATGTAGTTGGTCCTAAACAAAATTCATTTTGATTTTGTGTCAAACATGGTTGCCAGCTATCTTCATAGAGTGATATAGGAAAAACTTGTGGCGACTACTTCTCTGAAAGTGTTGGTCTTATTTCCATAAAATTTCATAGGTTCCCATGGTTATCAGTAGAGCTTCAAGGTCATTGACCTCTTGTTTTCACATATTATAGTCGAGCCACAGACACCCCCTACCCCATAGAATTTTATTTTTGATTACCATCACCATCCATGAAAAAGAAATAGTGATGACCCCCACCACCCATACGGAAAAAAGCCTTCCACCCCCATCCCTCATACGTTTTTTGCTGGAATAGCCCTTATATATATAATGGAATTCTTTTAATTTGGATCATTCCATTCATGTAACAAAGAGGTGTTTTGAAGATTCTTTTTTGACTGAGTATCAAACAGTGTAAAGCCTGATCAGTCTCGAGTAACAGTCTGTTCTAGTGTACACTGGTTGCCTAAAGACTGTATTCATATTCAGTAGTCTAAGGGTTAGTAACTGATGTGGGATATACACAGAATATGAAAATTATATATAGAACACAGATAGGAAAGACTTTATAGCTATACAAATGCAAATATAAAACTGGACGGACAAATAGAGTCAAAACATCAAAAAATATTTTGTGTTTTAAACGATGGATGTTTAACAAATTTAAAAGGATAATTATCCAACATTTCATAATCATAGCTAGTAAATTATTTATCTAAAATATACAGCAAAAGCTATCACAATATCAAATTAGGACAATCCAATTACATTCATTAACTATAGTAAGTTACAAAGAGCACATACAGACAGCTTCGACAAATCCATCTTTCACACGAATCACATACAACTGTGAAAGAGGTTACAAATAACTCTGACAAACAAATTTCTGTCTCCCCATGCTTGCAATCAAACTGTTATTCATGCCAATCTTTGGAGATCGCTGTGCCAGATATTTGCATACAGATATTGGTGGTACATTCTCAAAAATTGTGTTGGTTCTACTACTACAGCCTTAAAAGTTCCATTTTGTTTATTTTGCTGATCAGTTTCTCGTTTAGGGCAAAATATTTTGTTAGAAACTGGGACCATACGCGCTGGCCATGGAATGGTATGAAAATACCACATTGAAGATTCCATGTTCACCATCATATGCATACCACCTTCAGGATGGCTCACATTTTCGTACTATTGACATTCTACATATTGAGTTCTGCTCAACCCGGGGCTAAAGGGCATGAATGGTAGCTAGCATTTTTCACTACCGTTCATAAACAGTCTCGATCAAACTGAGACTGCAATATTTTTTATATTTATAATGTTCGGCGATTTCCTTCTCCTTTCATACTCTTTTCTTTCTGATCCAGTTTAATATAAATATCTGACTGAGTTCACACAAATCTCTGAAACACAACTGACTGAGACTTCACAAAATTCTTAAACAAAAAAATCAATTTTGTGTAGTTATATTTCAGATGCATGTACATGATACTAACAACCTGGTACAAAATGAGTATTTAATGGCTTTATCAAATTACTTCCTCTTATTTTTTATTGATGAATCGACTTCAACATGTTAAGCTACAATAATATTCAACTTTATTTATTTAGGGTTTACAAATGTAGGTTATACTGATCTTCCATACTGCTCTCCATGTACACATTTACAAAGTACACAATTTAAATTGAATAAGTATGTTCTCGGTTACATAGTTCCATTTAATACAAAATATATAGAGTTCAACCGCTCCCCATTAGCAATTGAATATATTCAACAAAAAATACAAATTTATGTAAAAGTTCACATTTATTGAGCTTGTTTTATAAAGCGGACTTACTCTAACATGGGATCAAATTCATGACTTATGATATTATGTTTTATAACTGAACACAAAATATCCCCACGCAATTAGGTCTATTCCATTAAAACATACATGGGACCCCAGGAAGGCACTTATGCAAAACTGAGTTTAAAGTTCTCCGGCCACGTTTTGTTTAGGTATGTTTTACTAATTTAAAACCTTAATATGTCTTAAGACCTTCATTCGAGACTATTTGTTTAAGAAATAATGTGGGAAAGACGTGGATTTATTTAAGTTCTCCGGCCATGTTTTGTTTCATGAACATGTTTATGTTAATTTAAATCGAAATCAATACACAACAATAGATATTTACAATTCGCACATTGCAATATCTGTGAAAAGCGAGAATAAGATTTTATTTGATGACGTAGAAAACTTCGAACAGGTAAATTAATCCACAGGTAAATGTATTTATCAATTATCTGGCAATAACTGTGCAGATATACAATTCAGATTTACCTCAGTTCCCCGTGCAGTCACGCAGTGGTAAAAGTAGAACCTACGTCATGCAAATAATACTTATTTTACATACAACTTAGTAGCGGTTTTAAATACATGTTTCTCTCCAGGACTATCAAGAAATGTTCATATGATAATTAAGAGTTAAATTTGTTAATTGATAATACTACAAAAAGGGCGGCCATTCATCTTTAAAGAACCCATTTTTAGGAAATAGGGTTCACCCATAGATTTCATGAAATTGCCTTCCTCGGGTCCCGAGTATGTTTTAATGGAATAGCCCTTATAACAACCCGAGTATGTTTTAATGGAATAGCCCTTATAACAACCCGAGTATGTTTTAATGGAATAGCCCTTATAACAATTAAGTTTTGTTCTTATAATTGACCATGCATTACTAAAACTTATTCATCAAACGGTAACTAAAGATTAAAGTCAAATCTTAAAGAAAATAAACATAAGTTTATCGGTGGGCAACTGAGGGAAATCTCACTTTCTTGGTCAGATTACAATTAGGGATTTGGCAGCCGTGTCCCTTGCTGTAATTCTGACCCTAGGGTGAGAAGTTCTAATACACCATGAATCGTTAGGGTGGATTTATTATCAGAAAGGAGTCAAAATGCAAGACAAGACTACCTAATACACAGAGTTGATAAAAAATAATATATTGTCTTTAATAGAAAAACCAAATATCTTTAACACTGGAATGTATTTCAATAATCTGTTTAATAACAATATATAGAGGAACTTACATGAGTACTCATTCATTATTGAATTTATTAAACAAGTTGGCAAAATGATATAATGCGAGGCTCTTGCCGACCATTATATCATTTTTGCTAACGAGTTTAATAAATTCAATAATGAATGCGAACGAATGTTAGATTTTATTTATTACGTAACTTTTAATGTCACATTACGTCAGAAAACGTACATTAACATGACGTCCATGACGTCATTAACATTATGTTATACCACTAGTGGAATATCGATATTACACTCCAACACCATATGTTATGTGATGAATTTAAATAAATGCTTAAATTAATGTTACAGAGACCACCCATCGAATGGGATAATTACTACAGGTTACAACAGTTTGCCATTCCATTATACAGGTCTCAATGGAGTTTAAATTATTTATTTTCTCTTCAACTCTATCTAAATGAGATAACAAGATATTCTATTTAATACCATGACTTATATTTGCAATCTAACATTCATCTATCACACAAACAAAACATTCAAGTTTATATTGCAGTATTATATCAATAACGATGTCAGGGTTATGTTGTTACCCCTTCTTATTCTATACATATTCTGGACAATCAAATATTGAATAATGTCCAGAATGTACTTAGGTGTAAGAAGAAATTATCGTCATATATCAATAGATCAATAACATTTGTGTTGTTTTACTTTATACCCCTGTTGTCAACCCTTGTATGCTTGTAATTTTTCTCTACAATAGAACGTGCAGCAACTCTGCAGTTCTGCAGGTTAGAATGTTCTAGGCCCATTCTCCATATTTTATCTAGATGTAAATGGAGGATGAGCCTGGCATGTTCATCCCTGTTTGGCGTCATATAACCTTTCATGTGTTGGTGCGCCGTAAAACACCAATTCAATTCAAATTCCTCTTAAATATACTACTCAAGTTTGGTAAGCACCAACATCTCAATTCATCATTTTACGGTGGCTGGTTTTACCAACAGCATAAAACTCAACAATTTTTTTTTTTTTACGATTAATTTATGTGAAATTCATTACTTTATTGTCAAAAATTGATTAGAATACAATTTTCTTGTGTTTTTTTGCATCTCAACCTACAAAATACAGTTTCGTGTGGTATTTGGGGTGAAAGGTGAAACAGGTTTGGTACTTAGCAAACTCTGAGTAGTATTCTCTTTCCAGGGTGGCCACAGAAATCCAAAAATGAAATTCCCTGATAATTCCCTGATTTTTCCCTGACTGAAAGGTGATTTTCCCTGATCTTTTCACGGAGTATATAGCTCAAATACAGCTGTATACGTATGGCCTCCAACCATACCTTCACCACCATTAAGCCAAACACATTCTTTATTCATATCTTTGGAGTTTTACAGGTTTTAAATTGCTTTATTAATATATTGCTAACAGTTTGAAGAAATACAGCTTTTTAATAAAGTCAGGAAGAGAAGCTACCAGTAGCCAAGATTTGTTCTCTCCAATCTTTGTAAAATTCCCTGATAATTCCCTGATTTTTTGCAAATTTTCAAATTCCCTGATTTTTCCCTGCAGGGAATTTTTTTTCACCCTTTTCCCTGTTTTCCCTGTTTTCCAGAGTCTGTGGCCACCCTGTCTTTCCTACATAGTGTTTGTTTTAAGTGCGTGTATTGCCTGGCAGCATTCACAGGAATGCTATTTTCTCTCTGACATGTGTGGGGTCTTATTCCTATCTCTTATTCTAAAAATTGATTCCGTTTTCTTTTGTCTAACATATATTTTATAAACCACTTTAGCCAAATCCAATGAAATTATGTGTAAATACTGGCATATCAATCAAAAAATGACGAAAAATCACATGAAGCCTATAATACAAATTGCAAATGTTAATAAGGCTTTATAAGATGTTTAAAAGTTCACTGAAAAATGTCACAGAAACAGATACTGTGGTCGAAGACCTATACATCCTAATTAAATGCTTAGTTATTGAGTAACAGTATCTTTTAGTTGCTGGCTGATGTTCATTGACAAATTTAGTGATTTTGAAATTGTTCACCACTTTACTGTTGCACTGTGATATATATGTAAACGCCCGTACGTAGAACACATGAAGGTCAATCAATTATGCATCATCTACTGACTCGTATCTGCAATTAAAAGATGAAGTTCATTCAATTATGCATTATTCACTGAATGATATCTGCAAAAAAAGGTGAAGGTCAAGCAAGCATGTATTATTCACTCACAGGTATCTACAAATAAAAGATGAAGGTCAAGCAATTCTGCATTATTCACTGACTGGTATCTCCAAATAAAAGGTGAAGGTCTAGCAATTATGCATTATTCACTGACTTGTATCTCCAAATAAAAGGTGAAGGTCAAGTAATTATACATTATTCACAGACTGGTATCTACAAACAAAAGGTGAAGGTCATTCAATTATGGATTATTCACGGACTGATATCTGCCAACATAGGTGAAGGTCAAGCAATTATGCATTATTTGCTGACTGATATCAACAAACAAAGGTGAAGGTCAAGCAATTATGTATTATTTGCCGACTGATATCTACAAACAAAAGGTGAAGGTCAAGCAATTATGCATTATTCGCTGACTGATATCAACAAACAAAGGTGAAGGTCAAGCAATTATGTATTATTTGCCGACTGATATCTACAAACAAAAGGTGAAGGTCAAGCAATTATGCATTATTCGCTGACTGATATCAACAAATAAAGGTGAAGGTCAAGCAATTATGTATTATTTGCTGACTGATGCAAATAAAAGGTGAAGGTCAAGCAAGCATGTATTATTTGCTGACTGATATCTACAAATAAAAGGTGAAGGTCAAGCAATTATGCATTATTCGCTGACTGATATCAACAAACAAAGGTGAAGGTCAAGCAATTATGTATTATTTGCTGACTGATATCTACAAGGTGAAGGTCAAGCAATTAGGTATTATTTGCTGACTGATATTAACAAACAAAAGGTGAAGGTCAAACAATTATGATACTGATATCTACAAACAAAAGGTGAAGGTCAAGCAATTATGCATTATTCACTGACTGATATCAACAAACAAAGGTGAAGGTCAAGCAATTATGTATTGTTTGCCGACTGATATCTACAAACAAAAGGTGAAGGTCAAGCAATTATGCATTATTCGCTGACTGATATCATCAAACAAAGGTGAAGGTCAAGCAATTATGTATTATTTGCTGACTGATAGCTACAAATAAAAGGTGAAGGTCAAGCAATTATGTATTATTTGCCGACTGATATCTACAAACAAAAGGTGAAGGTCAAGCAATTATGCATTATTCGCTGACTGATATCAACAAACAAAGGTGAAGGTCAAGCAATTATGTATTATTTGCTGACTGATATCTACAAGGTGAAGGTCAAGCAATTAGGTATTATTTGCTGACTGATATCAACAAACAAAAGGTGAAGGTCAAACAATTATGTAACTGATATCTACAAACAAAAGATGAAGGTCAAGCAATTATGTATTATTTGCTGACTGATGCAAATAAAAGGTGAAGGTCAAGCAATTATGCATTATTCACTGACTGATATCTACAAATAAAAGGTGAAGGTCAAGCAATTATGCATTATTCACTGACTGATATCTACAAATAAAAGGTGAAGGTCAAGCAATTATGCATTATTCACTGACTGATATCTACAAATAAAAGGTGAAGGTCAAGCAATTATGCATTATTCACTGACTGATATCTACAAATAAAAGGTGAAGGTCAAGCAATTATGCATTATTCACTGACTGATATCTACAAATAAAAGGTGAAGGTCAAGCAATTATGCATTATTCACTGACTCATATCAACAAACAAAAGGTGAAGGTCAAACAATTATGCATTATTTGCCGACTGATATCTACAAACAAAAGGTGAAGGTCAAGCAATTATGCATTATTCGCTGACTGATATCAACAAACAAAGGTGAAGGTCAAGCAATTATGTATTATTTGCTGACTGATATCTACAAGGTGAAGGTCAAGCAATTAGGTATTATTTGCCGACTGATATCTACAAACAAAAGGTGAAGGTCAAGCAATTATGCATTATTCGCTGACTGATATCAACAAACAAAGGTGAAGGTCAAGCAATTATGTATTATTTGCCGTCTGATATCTACAAACAAAAGGTGAAGGTCAAGCAATTATGCATTATTCGCTGACTGATATCAACAAACAAAGGTGTAGGTCAAGCAATTATGTATTATTTGCTGACTGATATCTACAAGGTGAAGGTCAAGCAATTAGGTATTATTTGCTGACTGATATCAACAAACAAAAGGTGAAGGTCAAACAATTATGTAACTGATATCTACAAACAAAAGGTGAAGGTCAAGCAATTATGTATTATTTGCTGACTGATGCAAATAAAAGGTGAAAGTCAAGCAATTATGCATTATTCACTGACTGATATCTACAAATAAAAGGTGAAGGTCAAGCAAGAAAGCATCATCTATTATAAAAATAAACATCAATAATCAGTTATCACAGTTCTGAACTGGAAATAAAGATTTGCGAGTATGGCCAATATTATCGATAAATAAATAGTCCTTCCTGACAACTGAGAATATTGATCTGAAAGCTAGTGAATCATTCTGAACAGGTGCAATGTTTGTATCAATAATTCATTCTGAATGGTTAACATATTGATTATTAGGCTGAATGGAGACCATCCTATTTTGTCAATATAAAAGAAAACCTTTTTTTTTTTAGATAACTGAGAGCTAATGAGAGAAAGAGAGAAATAGACAGACAGTACTTACTTTGCTAATCTCTTCCTTAGATCTTTTAAAGTATCATTTTTCTTCATTAACATTTGTTTGAGGTTCCTAAATGGTGCTGTTTGACTAACTTTCTTTTCAAGTTCCTGAAAAAATTAGAGAAATATGTTTTTTATATGAGTACAATTAAATATGGACAATTTTGGATATATGGTCTACATTAAAAGATGTCCACATACCAATATTACTATGTGGTCCCCTCTTAATTCCATTAAATAAAGGGAAAGCGTATATTAGCAAGATTTTATAACAGATATTTCGACAACAAAATACATCGGAACTACATACTCCTACAGACAACAATCTCCATCAATGCTTGTAAAAATGCAAGTTTACAAAAGCATTCTTTAAACTTGCGTGCACTTTAGGAAATCTCAATTTCTATGGTCTTCTTAAAAAAAAATCTGTGTAAAATCTCACACCAACACAGAAAACACAACAACACAAAACACAAGAATAAAGACTAAAAAGCGATTCGGACCTATAAATTACTGTAGATCCGGTAATATTCGCGTGGGTTTTATATTCGCTTATATTTATGAATCCACTGTCTCGTGACTTTAAGAACTCGTGGATAATAAACTCGAAAGAGTATCCGAAAGCTCAACTGTCTGAAATTAAGTAGATTGAAATTATCAGATGATCGACAGGTATATATACATGTACACGCAAGAAACGTTATATCCTAAGGCCTAAAAATAAATATGTGTGTTTCCGGTTTCCCGACCGACCCTACTTTTTCACCGCCGACCCTAAATATTTTTAGCGAGATGAAAAAAAAAAAAAAAACTTTTTTTTTTCATCTCAATCTTACAATCAAACAACAAACATTTTTATTCAAATGATAATTTTATTAGCATCAATTTAACATGAATTCATAGATTAAACTTAACAAGTGTCAAACAGTTTGTATCCTGATGAGACACAGAGTTGTTAAGCATCTAATCTGGATCCAAACTGTTTGCAAAGGTTATCAAGAAGTTGCCTTAGTACAAAAATGGCATAATATATGCGAACAATATATATAAAAAAAATATCTAAAAAAACAACTTTTTCCTACCTACCTACCCTAACTTTTTGACAGGGTGAAACCAGAAATACACATATATTTTTTTTAGGCCTAAAGAATGCTAAACAATACTCACTTATTAGTTTACATTGATTTGATTTAAAGTAACAATTATGTCTATACTTGTAAAATTCTTTTTAAAATTATTAATGTTGATACATTAATTTAGATACATAAGTTGAATCGAGGTTATTGACTAAATTCAAATTGCGGTGTCTACACTTCAAAAATACGAATGTTATTTGTACTGGTAATTATATCTGTTAAACATCTGTCAATGAGATAAGCATTACAAATCATGTTCAATACAATCAATAAATTCTTTACAATTATTTTCACGCGACACGTCACTTAGTGTAATTGATAGGATAATTGATGTATCTCCGGGCTATAAACAGGACTCCGATAGCGGATGTAGTCGGAATTAACATATTAAGTGTGAAATAAATGTATCAGGAAAAACCTAATGAAATAAACAAAACTCGACAATAAACACCGAAGAAATATATTATTTATAAGAAAATATGATTTACATTTTGCTTGCAAACTCAAAAACACGATAATAAATCAGAGACCCACTGATTCGCGAACTTAAGATCACGCAGAAATAATATGATCTACAGTAGTTTTCAGGCAAGTCGGGGTAAATCCACTTTGACCGCTAGGTAAATTAACTAAATGGCCGTTTGTAATAAGAATAAAGAATGACAGTATATAGGTTTGATCATTGCTTTGATGTAAAGCAGAAGCAAATTTATCAAACACCAGGTCAAAATTATGTTGTTTTTCCAAAGAAATAACGACGAGAACAATAACGGGGTGTTTTTACAAGTTATACCTTTTCAGCCATTTCCAGCATGTCTCGCACTCTCAGCAACTCATGTTTCGTAGACACCAAGTCGCCTTCCATTTCGGAATTATTGCCCTTGGATCCGGATCCGGATCCCTGAAATAATAGTATTCTTGGATAATAAATGCCATCAGATTCTTTTGTTTTTCATGTACAACTGTTGTGTATTGTTATAATTATTTAAAGGCACTAACCTGCCAAATAACGGTCATAAAATAACGTATATATATCGATTAAAAGTATAGATTTTTTCACGGGTATTTAAAATACATGAGATGTAATATGCGTAAAATAAATTATGGATTGGTAACTCTAATTCGACGTTCCAGTTTTGGCTTGGCAGGTTAAAGTCGTTTGTATTGTGCCTATAGAGTTCGGATTTACAAAATATAAGTTATATATATCTCCTCGTCAATAGGTTTAGAAACGGTGTACATCTGTTGTAAACTTTTCCTGTTGATGGCAGGACATTTAAATCATTTATCACAATACTCGTATTCAAATTTATATTTTATCGAGAACAAAACATAGAAAATACAGAATTACATAAAAGTGAAACATTTCACTCACCCTATCCAGCTCCACTTGAAGGGCAGCCATCTTTCTTCTCAACTCCTCAGATTCATTACCCTTAAAGATGTACATTACAATTTAGGAAATTATGAAATATATCAAACTCTTGAAGTTAAACGATCTATTATAACAGCATGCAAGATCTGCAAAGTTTGAGCAACAATCAAACAGCAGGGCTTTTGATTAACGGCCCCTACTCAATGGCAAAAAACACTTTTTTTCCCCAATTTAAAGAAAAAATTCCCTATCCATAAAAAAACAAGAGGCCCAAGAGGGCCTGTGGACGCTCTACTGGCTAACATGGCTCTTATAAAAACAATGAAACAAGTGACTGCCATTTACGTTTTTTTGAAAGTTTCGGGCAAAAAAATAATATATATATATAAACAAGAGGTCAATGACCTTGAAGCTCTACTGATTGATTTTGATTTCAGGAAGAAGTCGTTACAGACTTGTTTTTTGAAAAATTATTTTTAGCCGTGGCGGCCATCTTGAATTTCCGGCCGACCTGATATTTTGCTAGGATCAATAAGACATCAAGAGCAACATTCCTGTGAAGTTCATGAAAATCCGTCAAGTAGTTTCAGAGGAGTAGTCGCTACAAGTTTTCATTATATAATTCTATGTAAACAAAGATGGCCGCGGACAGCCATGTTTAACATCTAATCAAAATGATTTTTGACAAGGACCAACATCATGTAATGCTGATCATTTTAGAAAAAGTCCCATATCAATATCACTTATAGTTTTCAAGAAGTAGTCGCTACAAACTTGCATATTGAAAATCTATTTTTAGCCATGGCGGCCATCTTGAATTTCCGGCCGACCTGAAATTTTGCTAGGATCAATTAGACATCAAGAGCAACAGTTCTGTGAAGTTTCATGAAAATCCGTCAAGTAGTTTCAGAGGAGTAGTCGCTACAAGTTTTCATTATATAACTCTATGTAAACAAAGATGGCCACTGGCAGCCATGTTTACTGTTAAATCAAAATAATCTTCGACTCGGATAACCATCATGTCATGCTGATCATTTTAGAAAAAGTCCCATATCAATATCACTTATAGTTTTCAAGAAGTAGTCGCTACAAACTTGTATTTTGAAAATTTATTTTTAGCCGTGGCGGCCATCTTGAATTTCCGGCCGACCTGAAATTTTGCTAGGATCATTGAGACATCAAGAGCAACATTCCTGTGAAGTTTCATGAAAATCCGTCAAGTAGTTTCAGAGGAGTAGTCGCTACAAGTTTTCATTATATAACACTATGTAAACAAAGATGGCCGCTGGCAGCCACGTTTAACGTCAAATCAAAACGATTTTCGACAAGGACCAACATCATGTCATGCTGATCATTTTAGAAAAAGTCCCATATCAATATCACTTATAGTTTTCAAGAAGTAGTCGCTACAAACTTGAATTTAAAAAATCTATTTTAAGCTTTGGCGGCCATCTTGGATTTCACATCAACATGAATTTTTGCTAGGATCAACTAGACTTCATGGGCAACATTTCTGTAAAGTTTTATGAATATCCATCCAGTAGTTTCAGAGGAGTAGTCGCTACAAATAAAAGTTAACGGACGGACGGACAGACGGACAGACGGACGGACAGACGGACGACGGACGCCGCACCACGGCATAAGCTCTGCTGATCTCTGATCAGTAGAGCTAATAAAAAGGAATAATTTCCAAAAAAAAAAAAAAAAAAAAGTAATAATAATAATAATAATAAAAAAAAATAAAAAAATAATAATAATTATTAAAATAAAATTAATAATAATATAAAAAAAGACAATCGTAAAAGCTGGTAAAGTTTGGCAAATATCAGATGTAAAATGAAGGCCCTATCGTACGACGAGGCAAATTATAGCATTTTTAACAAAATCAAGGGCCATAACTCTGCTGTTACTGGGCAGATCTGGTTGTTTTTCGAACCTGACCAAGCTTTCATAGACATTAACAATCTGATGAAGTTTGGTAAAGATCGGATGAAAAATGAAGTCCCTATCGTCTTAACGAGACAAAATATATCATTTTGAAGTAAATCAAGGGCCATAACTCCGATGTTACTGGTCCGATATGGCTGGTTTT
Source organism: Cyrtodaria siliqua (assembly GCA_037043455.1). Classification (NCBI taxonomy): domain Eukaryota; kingdom Metazoa; phylum Mollusca; class Bivalvia; order Adapedonta; family Hiatellidae; genus Cyrtodaria; species Cyrtodaria siliqua. The sequence goes on along the minus strand of JAWPHD010006619.1, from coordinate 36,958 downwards.
CGAACTTGTTCGAGCTTTCATTGATATTAACAATCTGATTAAGTTTGGTAAAGATCAGATGAACAATAAAGCCCCTATAGTCTTAACAAGGCAAAATATAGCATTTTAACTAAATCAAGGGCCATAACTCCGCTGTTACTAGTCCGATATGGCTGGTTTTCGAACTTATCCAAGCTTTCATTGATATTAACAATCTGATCAAGTTTGGTAAAGATCTGATGAACAATGAAGCCCCTATCGTCTTAACGAGGCAAAATATAGCATTTTAACTAAATCAAGGGCCATAACTCCGCTGTTACTAGTCCGATATGGCTGGTTTTCGAACTTGTCCGAGCTTTCATTGATATTAACAATGTGGTAGAGTTTGGTAAAGATAGGATGAATAACGAAGGCCCTATTGTCTTAACGAGGCAAAATATAGCAATATGGCATTTTTAACTAAATCAAGGACCATAACTCTTGTGTTACTGGTCCGATCTGGCTGGTTTTCGAACTCATCCAATCTTTCATTGATATTAACAACCTGTTAAAGTTTGGTAAAGATCGGATGAAAAATGAAGGCCCTATCGTCTTAACGAGACAAAAGTTAACAACGGACGGACGACGGACGGACGACGGACAACTCGGCATCCCATAAGCTCTGCTGGCCTTCGGCCAGTAGAGCTAAAAACTCTATTTACTCTACTACTCAAGTCTTGTATTTACTCTACTACTCAGGTCTTGCTAAGTATCACGAGTCGCGGAAACAGACTAACGCACACTAAACAAGAGGTCAATGACCTTGAAGCTCTACTGATTGATTTTGATTTCAGGAAGTAGTCGCTACAGACTTGTTTTTTGAAAATCTATTTTTAACCGTGGCGGCCATCTTGAATTTCCGGCCGACCTGAAATTTTGCTAAGATCAATAAGACATTAAGAGCAACATTCCTGTGAAGTTTCATGAAAATCCGTCAAGTAGTTTCAGAGAAGTAGTTGCTACAAGTTTTCATTATATAACTCTATGTAAACAACAAGAGGCCCAAGAGGGCCTGTGGACGCTCTACTGGCTAACATGGCTCTTATAACATCAATGAAGCGAGTGACTGCCATTTACGTTTTTTTGAAAGTTTCGGGCAAAAAACAGCTTTTGAACTAAATCAAGGGCCATAACTAAAGAATCTGTTATTTGGTAAAGATCAGATGAAAAATGAAAGCGCTACCGTATTAACGAGGCAAAATATAGCATTCTTAACTAAATCAAGAGCCATAACTCCTGTGTTACTGGTCCAACTAGTCCAACATAGAGCTAAAAAAAACAAAAAAAAAATTAAAAAAAAAAAAAAAAAATGAATAAAAATGAAATAAAAAAAATAAAATAAAAAATAAAATAAAATAAAAAATTAAATAAAATATAAAAAATTAAAAAAAAATTAAAAAAGAAAGTCATAAAATGTGGTCAAGTTTGGCAAAGATCAGATGCAAAATGAGGCCCTATGGTATGACGAGGCAAATTATAGCATTTTTAACTAAATCAAGGGCCATAACTCCGCCGCTACCGTCCGATATGGCTGGTTTTCGAACTTGTTCGAGCTTTCAACGACATTAACAATCTGATAAAGTTTTGTAAAGATTGGATGAACAATGAAGCCCCTATCGTCTTAACGAGGCAAAATATAGCATTTTTAACTAAATCAAGGGCCATAACTCCGATGTTACTATTCCGATATGGCTGGTTTTCGAACTTGTCCGAGCTTTCATTAATATTAACAATCTGATTAAGTTTGGTAAAGATCGGATGAAAAATGAAGGCCGTATCGTCTTAACGAGGCAAAATATAGCAATATAGCATTTTTAACTAAATCAAGGGCCATAACTCCGCTGTTACTAGTCCGATATGGCTGGTTTTCGAACTTGTCCGAGCTTTCATTGATATTAACAATGAGGTAAAGTTTGGTAAAGATAGGATGAAAAACGAAGGCCCTATCATCTTAACGAGGCAAAATATAGCATTTTTAACTAAATCAAGGACCATAACTCTTGTGTTACTGGTCCGATCTGGCTGGTTTTCGAACTTGTCTGAGCTTTCATTGATATTAACAATGTGGTAAAGTTTGGTAAAGATCGGATGAACAATGAAGGCCCTATCGTCTTAACGAGGCAAAATATAGCATTTTTAATTAAATCAAGGGCCATAACTCCGCTGTTACTAGTCCGATATGGCTGGTTTTCGAAATTGTCCGAGCTTTCATTGATATTGACAATGTGGTAAAGTTTGGTAAAGATAGGATGAAAAACGAAGGCCCTATCATCTTAACGAGGCAAAATATAGCATTTTTAACTAAATCAAGGACCATAACTCTTGTGTTACTGGTCCAATCTGGCTGGTTTTCGAACTTGTCCGAGCTTTCATTGGTATTAACAATGTGGTAAAGTTTTGTAAAGAAAGGATGAAAAATGAAGGCCCTATTGTCTTAACGAGGCAAAATGTAGCATTTTTAACTAAATCAAGGGCCATAACTCCGCTGTTACTTGGCCGATCTGGCTGGTTTTATGAACTCATCCGAGCTTTCATTGATATTAACAACCTGTTAAAGTTTGGTAAAGATTGGATGAAAAATGAAGGCCCTATCGTCTTAACGAGACAAAAGTTAACAACAGACGACGGACGACGGACGACAGACGGACGACGGACAACTCGGCATCCCATAAGCTCTGCTGGCCTTCGGCCAGTAGAGCTAAAAATAAAGACAAACCCCACACACTCATTTCAGTAACTGATTGTTGTTACCACTCTAACAGGTTCAAATCACTGTTTAAATGATAACTGTTCATAAAATACTAATTTCCCAATTTTGGCAATTTGTCGATAAAAACTTCCCAATTCAATCTACGGGCCTTTTTCCCAAAATAGGAAAAGCCCTGAACAGTTATGTCCTTAATTTAAATTAGAATAACAATTAATATCAGTATATAAATATTGCATTCCAGTGAGGGTGACAGTGGATATTGTCAACCTGAGGAAAATAATGCCAATCGAGGTGAAGCCGCGGTTGAGCCGAGGTTTACCGGTGAACAGTAAAAATTGCTTCACACTAAGGGTATGGACAATTTATACAGGACTGTAAACGTGAGGTATAATAATATAAATTAACACGTGCAAAGTTTGCTATCAGCCAAGACATCAGCCCAAGGTAACGCAAGACATCAGCCCAAGGTAAGATATCGGCCTGTTTATATACAGACAGACAGAAGACGGACTGACAAAGAGCCATCTCATATCAGTTAAGCTAAAAGTATACTGTATTATGGATAACGTGAGAGGCACTGCAAATGGCCCAGTTCACCGGTGAAGTATATCATAAACTTACTCTCGAACTCCCGAGTTGTGATCTCGTCTTCGCTAAATCCTCCTCCAGCTTTTGTCGTTGTTTGCCAGAAGACTGAGACTGAAACAGATTTTTATAAACTGATAATGATGGCAATTTTTGTCAACAGAAAACTCGACATAAAAATCAAATACAAATCTGCCTTCAAAACTGCAGCTTTGTTGTTTTAAATTTCACTGTGTAAAAGGGGTTTTGCTGACTATTTCACAGTTTCTGCATTATTACTGTTTTAGAAATTTTTTGCGAAACGCTTTTTCAACATTTCATTTCTTTTAACATACTGTACCAACATATTCAATTTAAATGTGTGTAAAAAAATTATAACAAGTTTGTGAACAAGATTTACGAAAAATTGTCAAAATTGCCATTGCTATGTTTTGCTATTATCAAACATATAAGGAAATGCATATACCCTACATGGTTTATTGGCACGGAGAAAATGTCTGCAAATTACTCGTAAGGATATTGATTTTTTTTTTTTATAATTTTACATAAGACTAACATAACACAATATAATAGATATATATACTTTGCATCTCATTTTATTTTATTTTTTATTTGTTAATATTGTGTATTGTATTTAAATAAAAGGGCCTCAAGCAAGATTAGTTTTATACTCATTGGGCTACATATCAACAGAATTTCTTTTATTCATTCAAAATGTTTAAAACAATCGTAAAACCCTAATCTCCAAATTCTCAAAACAATTCAATGAACCCAAAGCCATCACACATGCTGCCGTACTTCCATAATGCATAATGCCTCGCCTCTCATCGCTGCGGGTTCGAATCCCACTGGGAGCCCGACTTGTCAAGTAAGAAAGTGTTGATTCTTACGGAGGGCGAGAGGTATACAGTATTGATTCTACCCAGGAAAATGGAATGGTCAGCCTCTACCACAAAAAAAACATAATATATGGCCTAACACGTGCTAAAAATGACGTAAACGCCATTCAAACAAACAAACCATGATTAGCATTTGAGCAATAGGGTGTATTCTGTGGGTTAACTGATGACGAATAATGAAAAGTTACTAAGTAACTCGCAGGCTGATCAGGGTTTACAATGTCTGGCTGCTGATCAGTCATTTCCCCAAAAATACCCCTTTGTCACATAAATGGAATGGTCTTAATTCAAAGAAAGAACAGTCCATTATATATATGTAGTGGGTTAAGGGTTAATGCATTATATCTCTAAGATATCCACAGCTGAATATGTTTCAAATATATCCTCTGAAAATGATTTATAAAAACATGCCAAAATGGCGGTATGTATCAGTAGATGTCAATCTCGTTAAAATCAAATCCTAATTACGCTTTGATACTCTCTGCTATAGGATCTGACAACACTGCCATGGAGGTCACGTCAGATTGACCTTTCATCTCATCAATATTCATGAGAAGATCAACTAAATTTAGATGATGCACTTTAGATGATGTTCAAGTGAACTGAACAAACAAAAATCCACAAAAAACACATATATCCGAAAAAAAGATGAAGTCGCCGTGTGTTAATGCTGTGGATTGCAAGATAAATTCGAAGAAATGCAATAAATGGCATGTTTTACAGCAAGAATACGAAGTATATATTTTACCGAGACTAGTGCAACATTAGGTTTCTATATTATACGTCTAGTCAATCTTGACGTGACCTCCAATGCACTGTTGTCAGATCCTTAGTAGTATAGAGCATCTTAGCGTGATAAAGTCCTTCTTTTTTTTGTACCGCTATTGAATTCCGTCAAACAATCTTGATTTTATTCAGCAAATATTCAATAATGGTTGACGTGTTATGTTTGTCAACGCAATTTGTTTGTGTTTTATAAGCTAACAGTTACAAACATTGTCTCTTTCAATACTGAGCATAGACTGCTCCACAGCATTTGACTGAAACGAGTGAAGTGGGATCACAAGCAGTCTATACCGAGCGATTCTGTAGGCTGAAATCTGACTGGCTAATCATAAGGTCAATCTGACGTGACCTCCAATGCAGTGTTATCAGATCCTTAGTAGTATAGAGCATCGTAGCGTGATAAAGGGTCTTATTTTAATGAGACTGAGTAGATGTCGACTTTCCAATGGTGAATGTGTAAAGTAAGTCACGTGCAACATGGGTTAGTAAGAATGCACGTCAATCATTAGTTCATACGAAATAACTATTGCATTAAACGACTCTTTAAATATGCAATATAATAATTAAATTGCATATTTTAAGTCTCTTAGTGTAATAATTACAATTTGATGTTTGTTTTTTCATTTTCTTTTTTTAATAATTAAAATTATGTAAGGAAAACGAACATCAAGTTGTAGTTAAACATTTTATTGAAACTTTCACTCATACAATGTAACATACTCCCCCTGCTTCGAAAACATCGTCCCAACATTGTACATACCTCTGGTATTGACTACATACAATATATAATTTGTAGTTGCAACATATGGTCAATAAACAATATTCCAAAACAACAAACATTTGACAAGTAATATGACAATCAACGAACCACACAGACAGACTTCACAAACAGTTAAAAAAATTGAGATTACAATTTTCTTCATTATTTTACCAATTTTTTAACTATTTTATTGGTGCAATATTATAAAAAGTTACTTATATGTAAAAACAATTTGCTTTGAACTATCCTAACAATTAATATTAATGATTGAACAAATGTAAGTTGATTGAACAAATGTAACGCCGTTAGTTTTTAAAAAACACATATCATATACAGACCTACAAATTTAACATGTAATTTATTACATTTATACACCATATAACTGATAATAAGAATCAACACAAGGTAGAATCATTTTTTATTGAAACTGAGGCCCTGCCTAGGTTATAATTAAAACAGTTATACCGATGGCTGGAATCTTTTGTATCTGAACCGAATACCCATAGTTTGTACGTTAATGTCACCAACTATTAATGTTTTGCATGTTTAATTACACAATGAAGTTGTGCACCTGTTAACTAGTGTTATCGACATCATTGTTGAGGTGCGCGACATATTTTTGCCCCCATGTGTAACATCAGGCTTTCCATCACTCATGTAAAATGTGGATAACCTTATTATCCGGTATGCAATAAAAGCATTAATACTATACATGGGCATTTTTTAAAAAAAAAAGTTGTTGACTAAGAAGTGGAAAACTTCACTCGACGTTTTAAAGAAAAATCAAATATAAGCAAAATGGATTAATTCCAATTTCATTCATCAACTGCTTGATCTAGGCCAACCTAAAATAGACCATTTATCTTTTATACTTACAGAAGCTTCTAGTGCAGCCAACTGTTCCTTGAATTTGTCATTTTCTGCCTGCAGCTCGTCAATTTTCTGTTAATGGAAAAACATAATATTACCCGGACTGATATTCACCGTGCATGGATGGTATAGACGCTGCATTTGAAACCATCTCGCCTCTCAACGCTGCCAGTTAGAATCCTACTGGGAGCTCGATTTGTAATCGAAAAAAAAAAATTCTTACGTATGGTGGAAGGTATGTACAGTACTGGTTCTACCCAGGAAAAAGTAGGTAGTCTGCCTCCATCACTAAAAAAGTGACTGTCAGATACAGCCTAAAATGTGTTGAAAATAAAGTAAAACACCATTCAACCAAACAACCACAGGACTCTTGACACGGCTTGGTTGTTAACTCCAAATGCTGAACTCAAACTTCTAAAGTCTTGAGCCTTTAGTTCAGATGAGATGAAAGGCAGTTAAAAAAGCTGCTATTAAGACTCCCATTAAAATGGCTGTCACTGATTGTGTTTTTTTTACAATTTTTATATGTACATGTATACTCACCATATGAAGGAGAGTTGTTCCTCCTGTCTCATTCATTGGTCCCAATTTCACATGCAACAGCATCGTCTTGAAATCTGTATCTCTCTTTGTTCCAGCAAATTGCTTCTCTTCAAACTCGGCTATCTTGTCCAGAATTTCTCTGAAAAAACAACAAGGTTTTAATATATTATATTTTTGAAACATCAAAGTATTTCTTTCCTTTTTGCAGACACTTAGGAATCACTTTGTCCATCGTCTGTCACACTTTAACCTGCAACTTAACCTTGGCCATAAATTGACACACATCTTCATCTGAACCCAAGGACTGCTGTTACACAGGTCCAATAACTCTTGACTTTATTTGACAGAAGTATGCCCCCTTTCAATGAGCTTTAACCTGCAACCTAACCTTGGTCATACATGGAAAGGTATTTGACATATGTTCATGGAACTTCACACATCTTCATCTGAGCCTAAGAAATGCTGTTACACATGTCCAATAACTCTGAATTTATTTTGACAGAGTTATGCCCCCTTTCATAAAACTTTAACCTGCAACCTAACCAGGCTCATAACTGGCCATAACTTCAAAAATAAGTATTTGACCTATGTTCATGAAACTTCACACACATGTTCATCTTACCACACAGACTATTGTTACCCATGACCAATAACTCTGAATTTATTTTGACAGAGTTATGCCCCCTTTCATAAACTTTAACCTGCAACCTACCCAAGCTCATAACTGGCCATAACTTGAACAGTAGTTGACCTATGTTCATGAAACACACATGTTTATCTTAACTGAAGGAATACCATTACACATGTCCAATAACTCTGACTTTCATTTTGACAGAGTTATGCCCCCTTTTCATGAAACTTTAACCTGCAACCTGACCTAGCTTATAACTTGGCAAAATATTGATCTATGGTCATGAAACTTTATACAGTTTTTTCTTATCAATTATCCAGTGCAGATCTATGCCCCTTTTCATAAACCTTAAAAAACAACGGTACAGTGGGGCTAGGGTTTTCCCCTTATAACTCGGCCGACCGTCGGAGCACCTCCGCCAAACTTTGTCCACGTCTGCATGCCATAGAGGTGCCGGTGCCCTGCGAGTTGCCGCCAGTGCGAAGCAGGGACTGCTCCATAATTCATGAAGGATTGCTCAAGTCTTCAAACTTTATAGTTAGATTGTACAGTGAAATAAGCACACGGCTGGCGACAAGTGTTCCGTGGAACACCCTTCTAGTTGTAGAACATGCAATCCGATATTTAATAGTAATATTTTAAAACCATATAAATTGACTTAAAATGCTCTGGGCCATCCTTAAAAAAGTTTGGTTTGCTGTGCTCCGACCCAAAAAGTTTTAAATGGGTAGGTACATGCAGGTAGGACCTCTTTTATTTACCGAATCCTCTGACAGTGATGAAAGCTTTTCACAAAAGATAGTGTACTATCTGTATTATACATACAATCTGTTTTAAGGTGTCTCAATAATGTTATGTTTTCAGTTTAAATTGATTTATAATAAACAAGAGGCCCAAGAGGGTCTGTGGACACTCTACTGGTTAAAGATAAAGTTTATGTACAAGGGGCCATAACTCTTTCAACAAGAGGTCAATGACCTTGAAGCTCTACTGATAGGTTTTTGTTAGCTAGATCAGCATTCCTGTGAAGTTTCATGAAAATCCGTCAAGTAGTTTCATAGGAGTAGTCGCTACAAGTTTTCATTATATAACTCTGTGTAAACAAAGATGGCCGCTGGCGGCCATGTTTAATGTCATATCAAAATAATTTTTGACAAGAATCAACATCATGTCATACTGATCATTTTAGAAAAAGTCCCATATCAATATCACTTATAGTTTTCAAGAAGTAGTCGCTACAAACTTGTATTTTGAAAATCTATTTTTAGCCATGGTGGCCATCTTGAATTTCCAGTCAACCTGAAATTTTGCTAGGATCAATTAGACATCAAGAGCAACATTCCTGTGAAGTTTCATGAAAATCCGTCGAGTAGTTACAGGGGAGTAGTCGCTATAAGTTTTTACTAGATAACTCTATGTAAACAAAGATGGCCGCTGACAGCCATGTTTAACATCGAATCAAAAAGATTTTCGACATGGACCAACATCAAGACATGCTGATCATTTTAGAAAAAGTCCCATATCAATATCACTTATAGTTTTCAAGAAGTAGTCGCTACAAACTTGTTTTTTGAGAATCTATTTTTAGCCGTGGCGACCATCTTGAATTTCCGGCTGACCTGAAGTTTTGCTAGGATCAATTAGACATCAAGAGCAACATTCGCGTAAAGTTTCATGATGGCCGCTGGGAGCCATGTTTAACATCGAATCAAAATAATTTTCGACAAGGATCAACATCATGTCATTCTGATCATTTTAGGAAAAGACACATATCAATACCACTTATGGTTTTCAAGAAGTAGTCGCTACAAACTTGTTTTTTGAAATATTATTTTTAGCCGTGGCGGCCATCTTGAATTTCCGGCCAACCTCAAATTTTGCTAGGATCAATAAGACATCAAGAGCAACATTCCTGTGAAGTTGCATGAAATTCCGTCAGGTAGTTTCAGAGTAGTAGTCGCTACAAGTTATCATTATATAACATTATGTAAACAAAGATGGCCGCTATCGGGCATGTTTAACGTCGCATCAAAATAATTTTCGACAAGGATTAACATCATTCCATACTGATCATTTTAGAAAAAGTCCCATAACAATATCACTTATAGTTTTCAAGAAGTTCTCGCTACAAACTTGTTGTTAGAAAATCCATTTTTAGCTGTGGCGGCCATCTTGAATTTCCGACCAACCTGAAATGTTGCTAGGATCATTAATACATCAAGAGCAACATTCCTGTGAAGTTTCATGAAAATCCGTCAAGTAGTTTCAGAGGAGTAGTCGCTACAAGTTTTTACTAAATAACTCTATGTAAACAAAGATGGCCACTGGCAGCCATGTTTAACGTTGAATCAAAAAGATTTTCGACAAGGACCAACATCATGTCATACTGATCATTTTAGAAAAAGTCCCATATCAATATCACTTATAGTTTTCAAGAAGTAGTTGCTACAAACTTGTTTTTTGAAAATCTATTTTTAGCCGTGGCGACCATCTTGAATTTCCGGCTGACCTGAAGTTTTGCTAGGATCAATTAGACATCAAGAGCAACATTCGCGTAAAGTTTCATGATGGCCGCTGGGAGCCATGTTTAACATCGAATCAAAATAATTTTCGACAAGGATCAACATCATGTCATTCTGATCATTTTAGGAAAAGACACATATCAATATCACTTATGGTTTTCAAGAAGTAGTCGCTACAAACTTGTTTTTTGAAATATTATTTTTAGCCGTGGCGGCCATCTTGAATTTCCGGCCAACCTCAAATTTTGCTAGGATCAATAAGACATCAAGAGCAACATTCCTGTGAAGTTGCATGAAATTCCGTCAGGTAGTTTCAGAGGAGTAGTCGCTACAAGTTATCATTATATAACATTATGTAAACAAAGATGGCCGCTAGCGGGCATGTTTAACGTCGCATCAAAATAATTTTCGACAAGGATCAACATCATTCCATACTGATCATTTTAGAAAAAGTCCCATAACAATATCACTTATAGTTTTCAAGAAGTTCTCGCTACAAACTTGTTGTTTGAAAATCTATTTTTAGCTGTGGCGGCCATCTTGAATTTCCGACCCACCTGAAATGTTGCTAGGATCATTAATACATCAAGAGCAACATTTCTGTGAAGTTTCATGAAAATCCGTCAAGTAGTTTCAGAGGAGTAGTCGCTACCACTTTTTACTAAATAACTCTATGTAAACAAAGATGGCCGCTGGCAGCCATGTTTAACGTTGAATCAAAACGATTTTCGACAAGGACCAACAACATGTCATGCTGATCATTTTAGAAAAAGTCCCATATCAATATCACTTAGAGTTTTCAAGAAGTAGTCGCTACAAACTTGTTTTTTAAAAATATATTTTTAGATTTGGTGGCCATCTTGGATTTCATATCAACATGATTTTTTTTGCTAGGATCAACTAGACTTCATGGGCAACATTTCTGTAAAGTTTCATGAGAATCAATTCAGTAGTTTCAGAGGAGTAGTCGCTACAAAAAAAGGTTTACGGACGGACAGACGGACGGACAGACGGACGCCGGATGCCGCACCAAGGCATGAAAATCATTCAACCAGAACATGGCGATGAAATATGCACAACTAGGCTTGATACTGTCATCCTTGTCAAGTTTCGTTGAAATCCGGCCAGGGGTTCAGGAGAACTAGCCCAGAAAAAGTTTAAAGGGCCATAACTCCACCAAAAATAAGTAAACCAGAAAACGACAACGATATACACAACTAGGCTTGGTACAGATCATCCCTGCAAAGTTTCGTTGAAATCTGCAAGTTGTTCAGGAGAACTAGTCCAGACAAAGTTTGTGTATTAAAACTTTAAAGGGCCATTTATTATTACTATTATTATAACTCTGCCAAAAATAATTCAGCTGGAACACGGCGATGATATGCACAATTAGACCTGGAACTGATCATTCCTAAAAAGTTTGTTTAAATCCGGCCAGGGGTTCAGGAGAACTAGTCAGGATAAAGTTTGTGGATTAAAACCTTTAAAGGGCCATAACTCCACCAAAATCACTCAACCACAACACAGGTACTGTATGTAAAAATAGGCTTGGTACTGATCATCCCTGCAAAGTTTCACTGAAAATGAAAGTCCTTTCGTCTTAATGAGGCCAAAATATAGCATTGTCAGAAAATCGAGGGCCATAACTCCGGGGTAAATGGTCCAATCTGGCTGTTTTTTCAACTTGCCCGAGATTGCATTGATATTAACAATCTGGTAAAGTTTGATAGAGATCGGATGAAAAATAAAGGCCCTATGGTGAATTTACATGACGTCATTTGCTGATAATTTTAAACAAAAAACAAAATCTTGGATAAATAATACACCACCTGCTTTTAAAATGCTATGCATTTTTGTAACACATTTTCAATTTAAAATTTGCTTCACTGGAAAGGAGTTTGTGCTCTGCCCTGTTTGGCAACCACACTGGATATATATCAAGATAAATAACATTTGACCAGTTAAACTGCAACACACATACGCTGTATTAATCAATCAATGTATTCTTCACCTGTTCTCTAGCTCAGAGATATCTGCCATAACTTGCCAGTTCTCTGCACCCCCAACCCTACACCCCAACAAACACACTCTGTATTAATGTATTGTTCACCTGATCTCTATCTCGGAGATATCTGCCAACAACTTGAAATGCCATTTCTCCAGTCATTTCCCCCACCTCACACACTCTGTATCAATACATTCTTCACCTGTTTTCCAACTCGGAGGTATCTGCCGACAACTTGAGATGTCATTTCTCTGCACACCCCTCTCTACCCCGTCACCCCAACAAACACACACATACTCTGATCTATGTATTGTTCACTTGTTCTCTAGCTCAGAGATATCAGCAGATATAACTTGAGATGTCATTTCTTCACCCGAAACCCCATATTAAAACCAACACACACTCTCATGTATTGTTCACCTGTTCTCTAGCTCGGAGATATCTGCGGACAACTTGAGATGCCATTTCTCTGCCTGTATGAACATCTGTCGGAGCAGCAGTACGTTGGTGTGTGCAGTGTTAATGAGCTCCGTCTCAACCTCACTCTGCACATTCATCAACAAGTTGTCCAACATGTCCTTCACCTCATCTATCGTGTACGTTGTTTCATCAAGTCTGGACAACAGTAAAATTGTTCATATATTAAACAATTGTTATTTTGAGTACAATGTACATATAATTTCAAAATGTAGACGCTATATAAAATATCCACCAATTATTTACAGCTTATCCCAAATGTCAAAGCTTCATTAGTTATACCTAGTATACCTACTATACTGAAAGGAAAAAGAAACGTGACACGGGAATTTCCACTACATATTGTATGAACAATATGCTGCAGCTGTTAATCAAATGGCTACGTAAGATCTTTCTTTTCAGAAAAAAGACTAAAACAACACGTAACACAGCAAATAGTATTCCTGCAAAGATTTATTATTGACATAGTACGCGTTTGCAAACTCTATACATTAAATACAGTACTGAACTGGCTCAATTTTTCAAAGAGGAACTTCAACATTTATGAATTTCTTGTTACGTGTACTGTGATTAAAACGTCTACAACATCACAGTTGTGTCCTTTCTCTAACTAACTGCAACTTTTTTTTTACAAAACATCTTGGGATTTCCTTGGAATATATATGGAATTAAGTGTGCAGTATATACGATATATACAGTGATGTACTAGATAATCTGAAATACCAGATCAGGGTTTTTCCTTTGACCATAAGGCATGTCACATAAACATAAGGCATGTCACATGAACATAAGGCATGTCACATAAACATAAGGCATGTCACATAAACTTAAGGCATGTCACATGAACATAAGGCATGTAACATGAACATAAGGCATGTCACATAAACATAAGGCATGTCACATGAACATAAGGCATGTCACATGAACATGCCTTCCATGTCACATGAACATGCCTTCCATGTCACATGAACATGCCTTCCATGTCACATGAACAGGCTAAAAAAAGCAAAACAACATGCTTTCATCTCAGCCACATGCCTTCAGACATGCCTTCATTGTCAAATGAATAGCCATCTGAGGCTATCTAACAGCATTTATATGGCCTTATCAGTTATTATTTTCGCCAGAACTATGATAAAGTTGGTCATTTTCCTCCGTAGACTAATTTCTGTATTACCACGTGTAAATTTTAAGCCCAGTTCATGAGATTTAACGCCAAAATGACATGCCTTCACAATTTTCTGGGGGAAACCCTGTGAAATACCAGACATATACTGAGTGTGACTGTTTAGCGTAGACTGATATTTTAAGTCAAATGTAACAAGAAGACACAGTCATTGAAATCCTCGCCATCGTTCATCTTTTTATTAATGCTAGAAAGTGTTATAAACTAATAACAGAATTTTCCCCACCATAATTATGGCGGAAAAAAAACCTGAACAGGTGAGTGCCACGTACCTGGTGGTTTTTAGTTCATCAAAGCAGAAGTCTACAGCTCGCATGCGCTGTCCACGCTGGTATCGCGTGAAGCGGATATAGTTGTACACCTGGGCATGATGGTGCTCGTTCACATTCAACGCCGAAGCCTGCAAAAACCAAATACCAGTTTAAAGCCACTAACCATGCCAATGACAGGCAAATTTTACAACAGATGTACACCGTTACAAAGCCTATTAACAATAAGGTACATAATTATGTAACTTACACCAAACTCTATAGCTACAATATAAATGCCTTAACCATCACCCTATTGTTCATGTACATAAACTTCCACAATTATAATACACTCATCATAAGATTTAATGCTGCTTATTTACATGTACTATGATTCAAAATTTCTTTTTCATCTTATTATTATTTAAGCAGTTTTGACCAAGTGTCTGTTTCTATTTAGAAAATGAAAATTTCAGTTTACAAGTATACCATACTCTTATCCAGTGAAATTCATTATCAACATAAAAAAAATGTCATCAACAACCACCCTCACCCAGGGGCGTAGCTTCCTATAGGCTGTGGCCTACACTTTTTTCTGAGAAATCAAAAAAATAAAAATGCCAAAAATGCAATAAAAATCGGAGGCCTAGTGGGGTAAGGGGGACAGCTTCTTTTTAAAAAGTAAGGATATTGATGCTTTTACAGACATATTCACCGGTACGAAATATACGCCAAAACGCACCTCCGACAGTCTAGCTGAAAAAAAATTATTCCGGGGAGCATGCCCCCGGATCTCACTAGAACTCGGCCTACACATCATATTCAGCCAAGCTACGCCCCTGCCACCTACGCTACGCCCCTGCCACCTACCAACTGTCTTATTTTTTATTTGATGGCAGAAAGATTTATAAAATCCAAAAATACCACTTGGTCAATACATGTGGCAGTATCAAAATCGCCATTGTCTGATCATTACGCGTTGAAAACAAAATTGATTTAAAATGCAGATCCTGTTTCTATGGAAACACAAATATAATAATGTAAGAATATAGCAAACGCAATGTCAGGGTTCGATGTTAATGACTGTCCGCCTGCCCGGGGCAGATAAAGCTTGGCTCCGGGAAGATAAAGTCTCAAAGGCTCAATCCCGTCAGTCAACTTCAAAACTAAAGGACAATGACTATAGAATATGACAAAATACAAAAGAAACCCATCTCTCTTTGCAGGTTTCCGATATTATTTTTGTTGTTAGGTATACATTGTAAGTATTAGACCAGCTTTTAGAATTCTCAGAAAAGTGCTGTGAGAGTTATATCAGTAACTGGTCTAATACTCTTGAAGACTTAAACACAATATCTGTATAAAATAAAAACTTTGGGTCTAAATAATTGGGCAACCAACCAACTGGCATGGGCAAGTAAATTTCAGAGTTAACTTGCCCCATGGCCAAGCTGTCCGTAAAGTTAACGTCGAGCCCTGAATGAGGACCCTATGTTGATTTATTTATCAAGCTTCATACAAATTCCACAAACAGTTTTCGAGTCATATTGTCAATATCTTGACAAATGCAGGGGCGTAGCCAGGTATACTCCTGTATGCCCGGGCGTACTCTAGAAAATCAAATGTGAAAAAATAAAAGTGCTTATTTTTTAAAATCAGCAATAAAAATTGAAGTGGGGTAGTGGGTGTGGCACTATAAACACACTTAATGAATGGAGGTGATAAAATCTCGCTCAATTGAAGCCACAAACCTCCGAAATTGCACTCAAATTAAAAAAAAATCCCTGGGGAGGCCCCCACAAGAAGGAGGGAGACACCCCCTCCAGCACCCTCCCCCAGGGCGTATTCTCCAAAAGGCTCTAGCTACGCCCCTGAAATGTACTATCTTCGTTATAAGGAAATACCAAATACATTGATATTAGAAAGGTCTGTATATCAAAAGGCATGAAGATATCTTTTAACATTTTTCTGAATTGCAAATTGATAATTTGACAAAATTCTCAAATATTATTGCCTTTTGTGATTTGATAAAAAACACCAATCATATTGAATAGTTGATATAAGAATTATGAAACAAAGCCTTTTGGCATGTTTTTCTGGAGACGGTTTAATAAAAGTGTTCCAATGTCTTTATTCTCATCAACAGGTGGTAATTGCTAGGCAGTTTTTGGCTATTCTGAATTTGCAGGCTACTCCCATCCTTCATATTGAAGATCATAGGGAGGTCAGTTTGTTGTGGTGGAGGAAAGGCTATAACCAGTCCTCAACCCTCAAACCCCCGCAAGTGAACTGACAGACACTTTTTCACGTATCAAGGAATTTTCCACTCTGACCTAGGATCCGTAGTCACTACCCGGCATTGATAGCTGTGAAAGGCGAGTGTCAGTCAGCTAGACCACTCAGCCAAGGAAGCTCTTCTTGATTGAACTTCCCTGAAAGTGTTCCAGAAGTGGTTTAAGGTTGGTTGATTCCTCTGGTTGTTTAACGATGGTTCTATATTAGTCGATTAGAAGGAGATTTGGATTTGTGGTGGCCGAGTGGTTGGCATACTTGCCTCTTGTCCCAAAGTTGGATTCCTATTAGGGTCAGATCACGGAATTTTCAGGATTTGTGGTGGCCAAGTGGTTGACATATTTGCCTCTTGTCCCAAAGTTGGATTCCTAGTAGGGTCACATCACGGAATTTTCAAACACACTATTGCAGCACCTTACTGGGGCAAGGCACTGTGAAAGTATGCTATAATTCAGAGGGGATGTAAAGCCATCAGCCTGGTGTGAGGGGAGAGCAATAACATGTGCATGTTAAAAATCTCACTGAACTTCTGTGCTAATCCACATCGGTGCTAATCCACATACCTAATAATAAACAGATAGGAAACTTCCTATAGATCTGAGGGGGGGCGTCCGTGGCCGAGTGGTTAACGTCTCTGACTTGAAATCACTTGCCCCTCACCGCTGTAGGTTCGATCCCTCAGGGGCCTAGGAATCTTTATGTGAGGAAGCTATCCAGCTGGCTTGCGGAACGTCGGTGGTTCTACCCAGGTGCCCGCCCGTGCACGAAAATTGCCCGGAACCTGGGGTCTTCCTCCACCAATGGAAGCTGGAAAGTCGCCATATGACCTTAGCTGTTGGTGCGACTATAAACTCCAATTCAATCAATCAATCCTATAGATCTGAACCAGTGAAGTAGCCAATATATCACGTGGCACCTAAACTCATCCTTCTAACTCTCTCTTTCAAATATGCATGATTTTGATGAAAGTACATTAAAAAAAATCATAATAAATCACAAAATGGGATTTCACTTAATTTATCTTTATTTTCAAAGTAAACAAATATATAAAAAGTTGTTTAAAGTTAATAAAAAAAAAATCTTCATTTTATACTTTTCCGTTAGCGGACGTAGTCTGCCAGTTGTCATCAGTCTTTGAATTAATTTTGTGTCACTAGCACGAATTCTTATATACTCAATGAAAACCCTTACATTTTTCTTTAGCCTAACTACATATATAAAAGATTCATTAGCCCGAATGACAGTTTACTAGCCCTGGGCTTCAGGCTAATGGGTTAATTTGAAGACGGTGTCATGTGCGGGAACTCGCAGTAACACAAGTAGTATCTTGCTGGTCCAACATCGAAGTTTTAGTAGAAGTCGGTGTTGTTTTTTGGCTGTTTTTATAGCCGTTTTCGAACTATATTCAAATGCCAAAACATATCCTTTTTTTTTCTCTCCAATTTTAAGACAAAAAAATCCTATTAAAATTGAAAAAAAACATGCAATAATAATAATAATAATAAAAAACAACGTTGATAGGTGTGACAAGTACTGAGAATGAAACGCTTTTAAATGTATTTTTTTTAAAAAAAAAAAGAAAAATCGGGCTAAAATGTCAAACTGTTAACGGTCATGATTATGCTGGTGGAGGATCTGCTATGAAACGCAGTAGATGGGCACCAGACAGACCTCATTTTGCTTGACTTTAGCAAGGCATTTGATAAGGTAAACCACGTAAACTTTTGCTCAAACTCCACCAATATGGAATCAGAAGGGTTACCTTGCAATGGATCAAAGCCTTCTTATCAAAAAGATTGCAGCAGGTAATAATTGAAAATGAAAAATCAGACACAGTACCAGTTACTTCAGGTGTACCCCAAGGCTCAGTACTAGGTCTGATCTATTCTTGATCTACATAAATATCTACCTGACAACATCAAGTCCAAGGTAAGACTATTCGCAGATGACACTGCAGTGTTCCTGGCTGTTCCCAGTTTACAAGATGCTCAACTTTTGCAGCAAGACCTAAACAAACTCTCTCTATAATGGGAAGATGATTGATTGATTGACTGAATGTTGTTTAACGGCTCATCAACACAGTACAGGTTATTTAGAGCCGCCCCAGAGAGAGGGGAATGATACATAGGAATCCGGGAACCGTGCCCTACTCTTATTATCGAATAGATTCCTATGGTTCTTTAACGTGCTCGGAGGATAGACCGATACACGGGACCGCCCGGTTTACGTCCCCATCCGACGGACGAGGCTAAGGGAAAGTGTCTTGCCCAAGAACACACCAACGGAACTCAGTGGCACCACGGAGGATTGAACCCGGGGAAGAATGGGATATGGAGTTTAATACAGGTAAGTGTATTCTTATTCAAATTACACGGTCAAAAACTCCTATCCCATCAACATACATATTACATGGTCCGATACTGGAATCAGTCAGCAGTGCCAAATACCTTGGTGTCAACATCAGCAGCGATCTTACCTAGAACAACCATATTCAAAAGGCAAGTACATCTGGTAACAAAACTCTGGGATTCATAAGGCGAAACATCAGAAGCAAAAACTCAAGTATAAGAGCAACTGTATACAAAGCACTAGTCTGCCCATTGATAGGGTACTCCTCCCCAGTGTGGAGCCCGTATACTAAACAAAATATAGACAAATTGGAGATGGTACAAAGAAGAGCCGCGAGGTGCGTACACAATGATTACTTCTATCAATCCAGTGTCACAACTATGCTTAACAACCTGAAATGGCGCTTTCTCGAGGACAGACATTCAGATGCCCGACTTTGTCTATTTTTCAAAGTTGTCCATGGGCTAGTTGCCATCCAAATGCCGTATATGTCCAGCATCCCATGAGACTATCTAGACTGTCACATCCATTAGCTACTACACATATTCATTCTTTCTGCTTGCTGTGGTACAATGGAACAGCCTGCAGACTAACATTGCCATGCTGCCTAGCTTAGATTCGTTCAAGTCGGCAGTTTGCACTGGTTGCACTGTTAGCCACCAAATGCCATAAATTAAAAGGTTGTCTTTTATCTTTTAAATATCACTCTGTTCTTCATCGAACTTTTAACATAAATAACACTTTCGTCTTTATTTTCACCTTCACCTTATTTTACCCTTTCTTTTATCATCTTTTTAATTACTCACAACCGCACAGACGCGCACCTGCACATAATCTTCGAAAGAGGGTGATGCAGTATCCATAGCTAGATAGTATTGGTTATGATCCCAAAGTATAGAAAAAAAACTGAGAAGTTTAAACGTCCAACTGTTTAAGGGCCACTTTAAAAACAGGATAAAAATATTTGAGTTTTCTTCGGTGCTTTGTGTGGAACTGAAGTCCAGACAGCGACATGCCTTGCGGGCCACAAGGTTCCGGAAAGACACAAGATGTCCTGCCTGTTCGATGGTCTGAACAGGAATGAAGTGATGGTGATCAACCTGCACATAATCTTCGAAAGGGGGTGTTGCAGTATAGACAGACAGACAGTACTCCTTTCGTTGGTAATGATCCTGTCATAATTAGCTGAAAGAGGCAGCAGGCCCTACCGACTCACAATTAGAAACCTCTGTGTTCCCTTGTATACACACTATGTGTGCATGTTATGCATCTGAAACCACTCGTTAAATCTTGAAAATAAATATGCATACCATTGCAATGAGTTGTATGTGCTAAAAGGTGTAAATCTATTGGGGATGTAGCAACTATTTTGTGGACGGATGCGACCTGTGACAAGTTTCCGGAAATTGTAGGATAGGGGTAAATTTAATTACTAAATAAACTTTTAAATTACAATTCATTTTTTTACTATCTGTATGATTTTTATATTTAACAAAGAACAATAACTGTCCTCTGAAATAATTATTTATTCTGTATTTATAAATTTCCATCTGTCACACTTTTCAAGATGGCGGCAAAGGGTAAACTGAAAGCATGGCACACGTGTTATTTCTCTATTTTCCGACATTTTTGACTACCGATTAATAAAATGGTTATGTAAAACGAAGCAATCCAATAGTTTAAAGTGAAATTAATGTATCGGATGATATTTGTTTGTGTAGCCGTTACATATTTAGGAAACATGTGGCCCCTAAGGGAAGTCTGATAAATAATTATTGTAAACCTTCTATAATAAAGATCATTTGTTTGCATCTTGACATATGGATACCTGGCAACATGCCAGATTTCCCTTCTGATTTTGAGATACATGTTATAAATTAAAATGTGTTTTCGAGAGAAATGAAAGATTCATAGGAATCCAAGCCCTACTCTTGCCACCATGTATCCCTAGGCAAATTGCATCCTTGGCAGTTGACTCGGATGTCAGCACTGTGTATCGGAGACTCCGATACACAGTACTGACAGGTTTACGTGCCTAACTGATGAATGAGGCTATAGGAAGTGTCCAAGCCAAGGAAAAGATGACTGTTCCGTTTGGGTTATCGCCATCATACCTAAGTATCGAGTTGTAAACGCAATTGGATGACTGCGATGTACAATTGCATTCTCGCCATTGCATATGGACTTGTTTATCGTATTATTTCCATCGTACCATAACCACCATAGTATTACCATTGTGTTAACATCTTGGCACTTGACACTTAAACAGATTTTCTTCCTGTTATTGATGAATCTAAATGTCATTTTCGAGAGAGACTCAAGATTCATAGGAAAAAGAGCCATACACTTAATATTTAACTTCGTCTGAAAAGGGTTGACCGCTACAACTAATAAGATTAATTATAATATAACAAATATTTCGGTTCATATAGGCAGTGTTTTATCTACCCCTGCATCATGCGTCAAATACGCAGTATTTTCCGATATGATGCACACATATTGTTGCCGAAGACGTACACTGACGCAGCCGAAATAGGCGATTTTCAAGATACAAGTGTAATTTACGCGCACTTGGCTGAATTGTATGCATTGTATGCAATGTCCTATCAAATGAGTTGTTTCGAGGTGTTGTCAGCGTTCCACGCAAAATGTCAAAAAAAGAAAAAGCAGATTCAAAACAAACAAAATTACAGTTTGGACCGCGTTTATGTCGACAATAATGTCGAGTCCCAATCGGCAAAGGACGAGGTAACGGTAACCCGCAAGATAGAACGTAATTTCGTCCCTAAATGGTTGTGAACGTACAGCTGCCTACATTTTGAAAAAGTATGCGATGAATTTGGAGGATTTATGTCTTGCCATGACGTGTGCACAGAGGCCAAACTTATAAACCTCTTTTTGTTTTTTGTATGAAAATAAAATAAGGCTTAGTTAGTCCAGTGTTTTATCTTCAATTGGCTACCTAAAATACTTTGAAGGTATTTTGTGTAATTAAAACAATAAAAAATGAACATAATAATTTTTTTTAAAAATGATGAGAATTGATGACCAGTTTCAATGTGATGCATATGTTTGGATTTTGACGCATTTTTTTTTGCCTGGGTGTGTCAAATGACTTGCATGTAGCCAATTGTAGATAAAACACTGTATAGGTAAATAAATATATTGATAGATGGCTGAACTGTTAATGCAGTGCATACTTACTTAGATATATTGACTTATAACCCTCACGGGAGAGGAGGTCCCCGTGTTTTTACTATAAGAAATGCTCTGACCGTACACAGCCAGATGAAATATCAAAATCATAAAAAGGGCTGGTAACTTAAGCCAGAGAAGGCTCTGATTACCCAGACGAGTGGAATTTTCATGCCCTGGGTTATCTAAAAAAAAAAAAAAGTACCATAGTATGCAAATAACATAAAACATGCTATCGATATTTAAGAGAAATGTCTCTTTAAAATACATGTGGGACATTTTCATCACAAATTCAATATTATACCATTGGTTCTGAAAAATGAACAAAGATTTGACTGCCCTTAACTAAAAGTTATATTTCAGCAAAAAAAGGCAAGAAGAAGGGTATAACATTGAACCTGACAGATTTTCTGGCAGATGAACAGGGGAATGTCGCTGGACCAGGATCCAGCTATGTTCTCGCAAACAAGTCCGTGGACTGGGCAGCAGAGATGGAGGAGCTGGATGGCAGTAAGTGTAGCACTCATTATGTCACTAGTCTTTGTCTCTAGTGTTGGGAATCGGCTAAAAATTCATGATCCATCATTTGAATATTTAACTCTAGTCACCGTCTCATTACATTATTTGTCTCTAGTGTTGGGAATTGGCTGAAAATTCATGATCCATCATTGGAATATTTAACTGACCGATGATCGATCATTAATCGATTAAACATGGCTGCTGTAAAAGCCTTTTTCAGACAAATTTACAAGGGTCCTCTTTCCCAAAATACATGGAAAAAGCTCAGTTTTAATTTGTTTTTCAAATTAGCCAGTTTGAAAAACATATTAAAACTGTTGTTTTTTCCCTGAGTAAAGGTGCTGTCAGATTCTTTTTGATGTGTTAAGTACATATATTTGTAAATGTTTAAATCATTCACTGTGATTCACCATTACCTTTTGTTGTAAATGCAAGGTAAGACGGACCGATTTTGCTAAATTCTTGTTTAATGATTGTTTGCGTTGGTCCTTTTACACACCAGTAAATAGACAAAACAATTCCACGTTTTCCTTTAACAATTGCAGGCACTGATCCCGGGTATGGCCAACATGCAGTTGACAGGACAAAGTTACCAACGGCACCAAAATCTTCACGAGGACCAGAAGACATGGAGAGGGTGCCCAAGGACCCACCATTCACAGCATTTATTGGAAACCTGCCTTACGAAGTATCAGAGGAGATGATAGCAGACTTCTTTAACCAACTACCTGTATGTTGAATACATTACCTTTTACAGGCCTGTAGGGACGTATTATGTTGTGGTGTTGTCCGTTTGTCTTTCCGTGTGTCCGTTAACCTGACAACTGATTATGTCTTAGTAACAGTCTAATAGCCTTCAAAGTATTAGATCGACAACAATACAAATTTGCACACATTTTCAATATGATCCAATGAATACATCTTATAAAGGCCCATAACTCTTATTGGTCTTTCGATTGTTATATTTATCTCCGTTTTTACCATGTCCCTACTCTCCTTTTCAATGTCGGTCAGTAATGCACTATTTGTATTTTCAGGTTGTAAATGTACGACTGCCAGAGGACAGCGGTAGGTTCCGGGGGTTTGGTTACGTCCAGTTTGAGACCAGACTGGCACTGATAGATGCTCTCAATATGAATGAAGAGGTAATGTTGTTAGTGATGCAGTCGTCGTTTAGTTGGTACATATATTTACTAGGGGTGACTTGATGTTAATGTTGAATATTTCGATGCTATTACTCTTGGTGGAACTACTATTGTGATACTGTTCCTATTACAATAGAAACGAAACGGATTGCAATGCAGCTTTTCTATAATTCACACTTGTTTCGTACCTTTGTGTAATGAAAGCAAGAACCCCATAAGCTGTGATATGTTAACTAAAAACAGCAGTCTCAGATATGTTAACTTTAGAAACAGTATATGAGGCAACTGCAGAAACAGTCTGTCATGTTAACTATAAATAACATTCTGTGATATGTTAATCCAACATTATTGTGTGATATTTTAACTAAAGAAACAATACAAGATAGTTTAACTAGAATCAGTAGTGTGTGGTGTCACTGACATGTTAACTAGAATCAGTAGTGTGTGATGTCACTGACATGTTAACTAGAATCAGTAGTGTGTGATGTCACTGACATGTTGACTAGAATCAGTAGTGTGAGATGTCACTGACATGTTGACTATAATCAGTAGTGTGTGATGTCACTGACATGTTAACTAGAATCAGTAGTGTGTGATGTCACTGACATGTTGACTTGAATCAGTAGTGTGAGATGTCACTGACGTTAACTAGAATCAGTAGTGTGATGTCACTGACATGATGACTAGAATCAGTAGTGTGAGATGTCACTAACATGTTAAATAGAATCAGTAGTGTGTGATGCCACTGACATGTTAACTAGAATCAGTAGTGTGAGATGTCACTGACATGTTAACTAGAATCAGTAGTGTGAGATGTCACTGACCTGTTAACTAGAATCAGTAGTATATGTCAGACATGTTAACTAGAATCAGTAGTGTGTGATGTCACTGACATGTTAACTAGAATCAGTAGTGTGTGATGTCACTGACATGTTAACTAGACTCAGTAGTGTGAGATGTCACTGACATGTTAACTAGAATCAGTAGTGTGTGATGCCACTGACATGTTAACTAGAAACAGTAGTGTGAGATGTCACTGAAATGTTAACTAGAATCAGTAGTATGAGATGTCACTGAAATGTTAACTAGAATAGGTAGTATGAGATGTCACTGACGTGTTAACTAGAATCAGTAGTATGAGATGTCACTGAAATGTTAACTAGAATAGGTAGTATGAGATGTCACTGACATGTTAACTAGAATCAGTAGTATGAGATGTCACTGAAATGTTAACTAGAATCAGTAGTATGAGATGTCACTGACATGTTAACTAGAATAGGTAGTATGAGATGTCACTGACATGTTAACTAGAATCAGTAATATGAGATGTCACTGAAATGTTAACTAGAATCAGTAGTATGAGATGTCACTGACATGTTAACTAGAATCAGTAGTATGAGATGTCACTGACATGTTAACTAGAATCAGTAGTATGAGATGTCACTGAAATGTTAACTATAATATGTAGTATGAGATGTCACTGACATGTTAACTAGAATCAGTAGTATGAGATGTCACTGACGTGTTAACTAGAATCAGTAGTGTGTGATGTCACTGACATGTTAACTAGAATCAGTAGTGTGTGATGCCACTGACATGTTAACTAGAATCAGTAGTATGAGATGTCACTGACATGTTTCTGTAGTGTGTGGTGTCACTGACATGTTAACTAGAAGAAACATAAGTGTGTGATATTTAATTGTAAACATTTTGTCTGTGAAATGTTTTGTAAATTTATAATAACTTATTACTTGTAGAGTTTGGGTGGTAGAAAAGTGAGAATAGATTTGGCCGGACAGTCACAGCATGGCGGTAGTGGTGAGTATGTTTTTCAAGATTCTTTACTGCCACATAGTACATAGTTCACGCAATTCTTACACAGTGTGTATGGTACTATGGTATACATAGAGGATCTTACATGAATGACTTTGTTATTGATTTCAATAAAACAGTTAGATAAAATGATACAAGGCTTTGCCGAGTGTCCTATCTTTTTATCCAGCAAGTTTATTAAAGTTAATAATACACAGTCACGAATGTAAGATTCTATTTATCACATAACACACTTATGATGTGATAGTTTCGCCAATAATATTGCCATTTTACCTTGTATACACCAGTTTGTAGAAAGCATACCATCAGCTGTATTAGGCGACTTTTGCGTTCGCACTTCAAGCAATGCAACACCTTAAACCAAATTTATCGTTACTAACATTTTTTTTTACGTGTTTAAACGTATTGTTTGATATACCGTGCAAACAATTGGGACTAAACATTTTACTGTTAACAAATACAGCGATTCGGTCCTCATTTGCATCTATAATACACTAGTGTATTACGATACATAAGTCGAGGTATTGTTACACTCCCAGAAGCCATGTTATGTGATAATTATAAATAACATGCATTAATAATGCGCACTACTTATATGTGGGTAAATTAGCCCGGCAAAATATCTATATTTGGTATTTTAATCCATGTGTACTAATACTTACATAATGGGACATTAAATCTGGTTTAACAGTTCTGTTGCTTGATGTGTCAGTTTAGTTTAATACTTTAAAGGGAGTACATCAGGCTCTGGGGCCTAATTTGTCTAAAAACATAAAAAAGTATGAAATGATCAATTTAAAACGTGAAATAGTTCATAGGTATATAATATAGCGCAATAATTAAAAATTATAATTTACAAGTCCATAGAGAAATCCCCAAGTTATAAATAGCAGTCATACAGAACAAATCGGCAATATCTACACAGGACTATCGCTTTGCAATACATTGCAATTTATTTTACCACCAAGTTTAAATAGCTATCCCTGGCGCGTCACCATAGTTAGGAAATATTTTCTTCGGGTCATTTATTTTATATGTTCAGTGTAATTTCTTTTGATGTTTTATAGCTCATCTAGTTTATTTGTATCAATTAAATATACTGAAAGGAAAAAGAAACACGACACGGGAATTCCGCTATATATTGTATATACTGCACACTTAATTCCATATATATTCCAAGGAAATCCCACGATGTTTTGTAAAAAACAAATGTTGCAGTTAGAGGAAGGACACAACTGTGGTGTTGTAGACGTTTTAATCACAGTACACATTGTAACAAGAAATTCATAAATGTTGAAGTTGCTCTTTGAAAACTGAGCAAGTTCAGTACTGTACGTAACGTAAAGTGTTAGCAAAATGTTGCATCCTAAGTGTGCTCACATGCTTGGGTCAAAAGCGTACTCTGTCAATAATGAAACTTTGCAGGAATACTATTTGCTGTGTTACTTGTTGTTTTAGTTTTTTTTCCGACAGGAAACATCTTACTTAGCCATTTACCATTCGATTAACAGCAGCATATTGTACATACAATATATAGCGGAAATTCCCATGTTACGTTTATTTTTCCTTTCAGTATACATAAATACTGTATCTGAACAATCCTAAAAATATTACCACTCCTGGTGTACTTCCTTTAATACTTCAGCTGTAATACTTTAAAAAGCTTTATTTTATTTCTCAGTTATGTTTATAGGTTGTTAAGGTGAAAACAAGTATTGAAATAAAATCAAGACATGCATTTGTCATACTTCAGTATTGTCCGTTAAATAATTTGTTAATTGTTGTTGTCGAATAAAGCACAATCAGAGAATAAAACAGTCTGAAAATTGTGTATTGCTGTGTATGAATTTTTAGATCTCAAATACCATCAATCAGTTGTTTTTGCATGCGTACACTAATTAAATACAAGCACAACATGTTTTAATAATGATCAGAAATTAGTTTAAAATTCTGTGATATTAAACAAATGTAAACTTTTTATAAAATTAAACTGCATTATCTTGTGTAGAAAGAGACGGGCGTAGTGGTGGTGGAGGTCGGGATGATGGACAGCCAGACAGAACTGAGGGGGACTGGAGAAGTTCCGCTCCAAAATCAGGTAGGTTGAAGTTTTCATCATTGCATGAATATTTGTGTTTTCTGCGACAATTGTGCATGTCTTTCAACAATTGTCTGGGATTCGGTATTGCAAAAAATATTGTTAAAGCTCAGCTACAGTTGAGCTTTTGTGATAGCAGGTTGGCTGTCATTGTGTCATTCTTGTATACACAGTAAATTTGCGTGATTTTTAGCTTATGGGATGGCGAGTTGTCCGTTGTGTCGTTAACTTTTGTCTTGTTAAGACGATAGGGCCTTCATTTTAATCTGATCTTTACCAAACTTTACCACATTGTTAATATCAATGAAAGCTCGGATAAGTTCAAAAACCAGCCAGATTTAGTTAAAAATGCTATATTGCTGTATTTTGCCTCGATACAATAGGGTCTTCATTTTTCATCCTATCTTTTCCAAACTTTAACAGATTGTTAATATCAATGAAAGCTCGGACAAGTTCGAAAACCAGCCATATCGTATCTGTAACAGCAGAGTTATGGCCGTTGATTTAGTTAAAAATGCTATATTTTGCCTCGTTAAGACGATAGGGGCTTCATTGTTCATCCGATCTTTACCAAACTTTATCAGATTGTTAATGTCAATGAAAGCTCGGACATGTTAAAAAACCCAGCCATATCGGACCAGTAACAGCGGAGCTATGGCCCTTGATTTAGTTAAAAATGCTATATTTTGCTTCGTTAATGCGATAGAGCTTTCATTTTACATCTGATCTTTACCAAACTTTACCAGATTTTATGCATTTTTTTTTTTATTATTTTTTCAAATCTTTTTTATTTATTTTTTTAGCTCTATTGGCCAAGTTTGAAAACCAGCCAGAACAGACTAGTAACAGAGGAGTTATGGCTCTTAATTTAGTTAAAAATACTATATTTTGCCCCGTTAATACTGGAGGGCCTTCATTTTTCATATGATCGTTACCAAACTTTACCAGATTCTTTAGTTATGGCTCTTGATTTAGTTAAAAATGCTGTATTTTGCTCAAAACATTTAAAAAAAATGTAATTGCAGTCACTCGCTTCATTGATGTTATAAGAGCCATGTTAGCCAGTAGAGCATCCACAGGCCCTTTTGGGCCTCTTGTTTCTTATTTTTACTGTTTTTGATTTGTAGGTTTGTTTCAATAAGATTTTGGACGAGTTTGGCAATGAGTAAAATATGTAATACTTACGGGAACTTTTAAGGAATTTTCAGTAAAAAAATATTTTCTGCGACTATTCAGTGTGTATTTTAGCAATTGTATGGGATTCTTTTGGCACAACATATGTTCTTCAGAATCTTTTCAATAATGCTATTTAAAGGTGCTGATGACAGAGGCCCCAGTAGAGACGATAGAGGAGGTCCAAGGGGCTTCGACAGAGATGAAAGAGGTCCAAGCCGAGGTTTCGACAGAGATGACAGAGGTCCAAGCAGAGGTTTCGACAGAGATGACAGAGGTCCAAGCAGAGGTTTTGAGGACCGCGGAGGTTCTAGAGGTTTTGAAGATCGTGACAGGGGAGGTGGTTTCAGTAGACGTGATGATCACGGTGGTGGGGGATTTGGCCGGGATCGTAATGATGACAGAGATGGTAATGTCTTTACAAAATGCTCCTGATAAATTATAAATATAAGTAACATACGTGTGTTTATGGAAGTGTGTTTAATTTCTCTACCTTGTCACGCTAACCCACGCATATATTTCTTTATACAATTATATCTGGCGAAGGGTTGGATATGAACTAATAGGCTTTATGCTAGAGATAATTTATAGCATGCTCAATATTTTGCTCATTTTTATCGCTTGATATATGTTAAACACTATTGTACAGGTGGTCGTCGTGGATTTGGTTCTGGTTTCCGCAGAGATGATGACAGAAGTGGTGGTGGCTTTGACAGCTTTGACAGAGATAAGGGCGGAGATCGAGGAAGTTTTGGTGGAGATCGGGGCGGAGATCGTGGCTTCGGAGGGGACCGAGGCGGAGATCGTGGCTTTGGGGGGGACAGAGGTGGTGATCGAGGCTTTGGGGGGGACAGAGGTGGTGATCGAGGCTTTGGAGGGGACCGAGGTGGTGATCGAGGCTTTGGAGGGGACCGAGGTGGTGATCGAGATAGGTACGGGTATAACAGGTAGGTCAAGCTGTATCCTGTTTATATGCTTGGCTTATTGTGTTATTTAGTTCTCCTCACTCATTTTGTAATTGTTCTAAAGTACTCATTTAATCTTGCTGTTTCTATCTACACACTAAAAAACCAGTCAGCACATATCATAAGTAACTTCTTGCAATGCATCTGCTTAACCATAGTTTCTCGGGTTTAACCAGAGGACCCGGGTTAAAGCCTTACCGGTGCCTCTGAGTTTCATCTGTTTTGGGGCAAAACTTTTCCCCTTAGCATCGTCCGTTGCCTGAGGACGTATACCCGGGCGGTCCCTGTGTATCGGTGTCTTTCCTCCGAGTATGTTGTAGAACCATAGGAATCTATTGTTAGTAAGAGTAGGGCCGGTTCCAGGATATCTATGTATCCTAACCGTCTCTCTGGGGCAGCTCTATATAAGATATATATCTTGTTGAATAACCATTAAAACAATATTCACATATGATTAAGTGCATCTGACAGCATTAATATGTAAGTTTTATCATGATTTGCAAGTACAGATTTTATAAAATTTACAAAGTTTTTGCTGTAAAAGATAAAAGATTTTGTTTGATTTTGTTTGCTCATGTCCGCAAATGATTTGGTAACACCTTCCTGGTTGGAAGTTTAAGATGAAATATTAACTCTGTGTATGTATGTTTCCAGAGGAGGATATGAGAGACCAGAAAGACAAGAACCTCGTGAGACAGGTACGTTTTAAACCGCTAAGGGCTGTTCCAGAAATTATGAAGTCCCACCCGCAGATGACAAACACTTATTTTTACATGGGTCGCCGTGTTTATATTATATTGAATTACATGGGTGGTTGTACAAAAAAAAATGGTAGGTGGGTTTCAGTGACCTAAAATGTTGATATATGGGTATTAGGGTGTCAAAAAATGTTTGTATATGGGTCTAAAAATGCCAATTCATGAATAATAGATCGAAACGATTTAACGATAACATCCGAATGATATCGAAATGGTTATGGACAGGTCAATTTTCCGGGGTCAACTAATTTCCGTGACGAAAGAGAAAGTAATTTACACACACAGAGACAGAAAGACGGTATATGTGTAATAAGCACGCTCTACGATTCAGATATTTTTTATTTCAAGAATCGTGTTGTGGAAAGTAGGGACGCCGCAAATTGGGCTTGTCCCCTTATTTGACGATACAATCAGAGGGCACTGAAATGAAACCGCAGTAACGGACGTTGTTTATTTTCCAGCTCATTTTTCTGTCGAACGCACATTTATTCGATTATGTGTCTGCAGGTCTCTTGTTTTAATTTTTACTCCGGGTTTTTTAAATTACAAATAATAAATTGACCAATTGAAAACCGGTGTGTTTTGTTTATGTTCATTGTTCGTTTTGTTTATATTTAATAGCAAAATAGTTAATAGAAATAAACTCATGAAAGTTGATTATATTTTTAATCTTGTATTTGAATCCAGACATGTATGGATTTTATTACGATTAGAAGTGCCACACCATCACTTCAGTCCGTTGTTTGCTCTTGACAGTTTTAGCTAAACGAATCGCAAAACAAAAACTGTTTAGCCAATTCATATATATAGATCAAATTGTGATAGGGAAATCAAAACATTACAGCTGTATCATATACGTCTGTGTCACAGAAAAAAGGTTAAAAGAATGGTATTTAAAAGATCTTTAACATGTTAATAAGCTCTTTCAAACAAAGAGTAAGAGAACTTATTGTGATTGGAGTCCAGTCTATACTAGTCCACTGTCCACTGGGCTGCGCAAGCTCACTAAAATGTAGACAAAAATATGCAAATTGTGTCAGACATAAGCAAGCAACAATTGAACACATTATTATTATGTTGGATATTTAATGATTGTACAGAAGACTATGTGTTTTATGTGATCTCTTCATTTATTTTATTATATATAAACCAAGTCGTGACAATACATTCGAAAAATACAGTTATATATTTAAGCACATATAAACTGGTTTAAAACATTAGACACAGATGTTTTTTATAATATGAAAAGGTGTCATTGAAGGCTCTGACAAGAAACACGTAAATGTGAACAAAAGCATTTCAAAGTATTAATATATAGCATTATAAAGTATTGCCATAAAATGAACTTGCATCAAAATATTGTAGATCTAGTATTCAAATGTGTTAGAGATATTTTATTTTTTTAAATCTACTTACATGGGTTGCCGTGCTAAAATATTAAATGCAAAAATGCAATTTAATTACATGGGTGGTCGTGTACTTTTATTTTGATGAACATGGGTGACTGTATAAATTTTTAATTGAATTACATGGGTGGCCGTCACTGGTGGGGTTAAAAGAAAATAGTGCCTTCTATGGGTGGACGTCATAATTTCAGGAACAGCCCTAAGCACGACTATAATAGCCTTTGCGTCCATTGTAAATCCAGATCAGCCTGCGAGTTACTCGCGAGATCAGGAACAATGTCTGCTGATCAGTCATTTTCCCCAAAACACCCCTTTGTTGCATAAATGGAATGATCTTAATTCAAAGAAAGAACACTATTATATATATGTAGCGGGTTAAGGGTTAATTTCTGATAGTGTTACAGAAATATATTTACCTGAAAGTTTCTCATGAAAACATCAAGGTTATGCTTCGTGAAGAAGTTATTTACAATGTTCAGGTTAATATGTAAAATATAGTTAAACCTTTGAGGTTCAGTTTTTCAGTAAAGGCCTGTTTGGAACATTGTTCTGTATTACATAATATTTTCTTTAACAAAAGTGACTAATTTTGTAAATCGCCTTGACAACATTGAGCTGATTATTGTCCAGCAATGTTTTCTATTTTTTTGAGACGCCTTTTCACGAACCGTTTAATGTCCCCGTCAATAGGTGGAGCAAGTCCAGTCCAGCAATTTAGTGTTCATTGAATACTCTGAGGGTTATAGCAATACATAGTTCAGATCTGTAAATTAAGCTTATATCCACAAGAGATTTGAGCCAATTAAATGTTCAATCGATATTTAAGAGGAAATACGTTATGTTTTATTTTAACGACAAAGAGTAAAGATTTTACATTAATGTTTTTTTTTCAAAACTTGTTTTAAGGCTACGCATTTGTAAATGTAAATTCGCAATACAATTTTTTTCATTCGTACAATACGCATTGTTATGAAAGCTTATCTGGAGCACCGCCATTATTGTGATTTTTTGTTCATCACCATTCCTCCATCCCAATATTACCTATGCTGTTAAAGGGTTATACAACACTATTAATTTATTTAATTGCATCCTAAAAAAATATGTTCTAAAAGGCTGCTTTGTATTCTAGATAAAATATATCATTCAATTGACATGATTTTTGTCTTAATGAATTGTAACAGTGTAAAAATGATTCTTACACATTTGTTTCTTTGTCCTTCAGAAACTCCAAAAGAGAGACCTCGTCTTCAACTTGCTCCTAGATCAAAACCAGTAGAAAATAACACGGCACCACTAGCAGAGAAACCAGTCGTGAAACCCGCTTCAAAAGCTGCGTCCATATTCGGCAGTGCTAAACCCGTTAATACTGCACAGCGAGAGTTGGAGATCGAGGAAAGGCTCAGGAAACAGAAACTTGATCCGCCAGCACCGACAAAAAGTTCTCTAGAGTCGAGGTATGGCTCATCACGAGGAGGATACGAAGACCCCAAAGGGTATGATGAACCACGGGACACGGGTCGAGAGCGAAGATACGAAGAAAATACAGAAACTAGGACTACGTAAGTCTGTCTACAAACTTTGTATTAAGGCCTTACAAAAAAACATGTGTGTTTCCGGTTTCCCGACCAACCCTACTTTTTCACCGCCGACCCTAAATATTTTAAGCTAAAAAAAAAAATTAAAAATTTAAAAAAAAAAAATTAAAAAAGAGAAAGAAAAAAGGAAATATTACAATCAAACAACAAATATTTTTATTCAAATGATAATTTTATTAGCCAGAGTTGTTAAGCATCTAATCTGGATCCAAACTGTTTGTTAAGGTTATCAAGAAGTTGCCTTAGTACAAAAATGGCATAATATATGCGAACAATATATATAAAAAAATACTTTTTCCTACCTACCTACCCTAATTTTTTGACAGGGTGAAACCAGTAACACATTATTATTTTTTAGGCCTGATGGTATTATTTTGTTGTACTGTTAAAAAAAAACGAACTGCCCATCTTCAAGCTTTTTGTTTGCATTATTATAAACCTTTTGAACTGCTGAATGTTCCGAGTCAAATTTTGAACAATTTTGCAGAAAATAGTGCATGTCGTGTTTAAGGAGGTTGCTTTTTGCATTCTCTCTATCATTTTAGCAAAGAGCTTTCATATGTTACTGTTTCATATGTTGATTCTTATGAATGGTGGAAGGTATAAGTACTGGTTCTACCTAGTAAAAATGGTCTGCCCCTACCACAAAAAAAATTACCGTCATATATGGCCTAACATGTGCGTAAAATTAATAAAAAGCCATTCAAAAAAACAAAATCTCATATGATCAGCGTATGATGGTTTCATGTGATTCTCATGATTTTCATTTTTAACATAAATGCACGTGCCTCTGGTGGAGGGACTTTAAAACACAATTCAATACTGTTTAGAAAATAGCAATATTTTTTCGTAAACTTTATACAGACATAAGCCAGATCGTGGTTCTCGGCCAAGATCAGACAGCGACAAATCACAGGAAGGTGACGGCCATCGGGAGAGACGGCATTCCAGTGGTAGCTCAAACAAAGGTAGAAAAGGTATCTAATTTTATTATCTTGCCTTTTTTGTAAAAAAAGGAAACATGTTGCTTTTCCTGACAACCTCTCCAACAACAGTTAAGTTTTGGGAGGTATACCATACACAACTGGTTCTGTCCAACTTGAAATCTGAGATAATTATTATTATGTTCCAGCCATATTGGGGATTGATATAATCTTCCCTTTGTATGTCTGTACGTGCACAGGGATTATTTCCCTTCATAAACAGGGGC
Source organism: Cyrtodaria siliqua (assembly GCA_037043455.1). Lineage (NCBI taxonomy): Eukaryota > Metazoa > Mollusca > Bivalvia > Adapedonta > Hiatellidae > Cyrtodaria > Cyrtodaria siliqua. The sequence continues at coordinate 2,180 of JAWPHD010006619.1, read as the reverse complement.
CGCTATTTGACCAGTTTCCCTAACAAAATAGCCTACTTTTTTCCCCCTCTTTGCTTACAAAATTCAAAAAAATAATTCTATGCATCATTTCCCCCGCTTTATTTCTCAGCATTGTTATGTTTGGGATACATTTATAGAAGACAGTTTTATCTAAAATGTACCTTTTTGCATATTTGCACACTGAAATCTTCCCCTTCTATCTTGAAAGCGCTCGAGATTTTTTCCCCTTTATCTCGAAAAATGTTTTTTTCCCCTTCCCCTATTTCCGAGAAAAAAGCAGTGGTCAAACTTTGTCTAATTCATACAAGAAGTATCAGTATGAAATCCAGTTGCGCATATTTACGCGCTGTTTCAATCCATTTTTTTTAGCATCATGGCCTTATTTCAGCAGATAGAAGTGAGGACATTCGTGTTTACAGTTACATCTTGTTTTTTTTTCAGTTCCATAAATGTTGACCCATTTATTTCTCCGTCAGTGTGTTGTGGCTTGATAATTAATCCCACCACCGCTCAATGCAAAATCATGCATATAATAAAAAAAAAAATCAATGGATTGGTTTTAGTCATTTTTGATCCATCATACTCAAAACTTTGTCAATCACTCCCAAATTTCTTACCTCGAATATTATATTTGAGCTTTTATTTCAAATTCAGGACCATCTCGTCCAAGAAAAAACAGCGGTGAACCTGGGAGTCAGTCTGAGGTTTTGTCCGGCGGGGAGGATCACCACCGGAAGACAAGTCATACAATGCCGTGTCCCTGGCACATACAGAGGAGCCCCAGAAGCTGGTCCCCGCTCCTCCGCCCAAAGAAAATATTTGGGAAAAAAGGAAAGTTATACAGGTACAGTTTTAAATCTCAGCTTAAATAGTTACTTCATTAAATGCAGAAATTGATCAACGTGATGTAAACTTGTCTAATAACTATTGCTGTGATGTTATCTAGGTTATAAAGTGCTCCAGAGAGTGGTAAACAGGTTCACCTTTATTTCCCTCCTATCAGCCTTCTTCTGTACAATTGAACTCTTTTCAAGGAATGGGCAGAATAGTTGAATAGTTGCCGTTTTGGTATTTAGGGCATCTTTAATATTAAAGCAAGATTGCTTGATAATAAACGATAGGATATTGTACGTTGATAAACAACAAAATCCTTTTTGAAACACTGGGCCCTGGAGGATTTACTGGCGTGAGAACATAACCAAACGACGCCAAAACTAACTTGTCTTCCTAATACACGGTAAATGGTCACAAGTTAATAAAAGAGATGATAGCCTTCAATTAAAGGTTGTCTGCTCACAAAAAAATTGCAATTAGGAAGGATTTAGTATTTTTGTCAAGATTCCGGTTTATGTTGTATTGTATGTTCTTACAGACTCCACCTAAGTCGGCGTCAGATGAACCAAAGTCCCCTCCACCTAGGGAGAGTCAGCGGACTGATACCAGTCCACAGTCTACAAGATCACCTCCAGTCAGTCAAACACATAACCAGTCCAGCAGACAACCTCAAGCACAACAGCATGCTAGACCGACCTCACAGTCAGAGGTAGGTTTTAATGAATTTTGAAAAAAAATATTTATTTTTTATCTCTCTGCATGGTTCAACTCAAATGGTAGTTTGAGATTTTCCTCTTGGACTCAGATCGCCCAGCTGTATTGTGTTTACTAAAAAGTCCATATGGGCTTTTTGCACAAAACTTATGAACCTTAAAAGTAGCTGTCGTGCCAACAACAACCACATTTTACAACATGTACAGAGTTTCTTAACCAACTGACGATATTTTGAGAATCCAAAACTCTATAGACACAATACATGAAATGGCTTAAACCAGCCTGGTTTGACACTCACAAAACAGGAGTGTCAAAGACCTACACCAACTGATAATTAGTTCCCTACTGGTTTGCCCCCTCCATCAGTCAGTCCATCCCACACATATGGATCCTGTGATAATGGAAAAAGTGAAAAGAAAAGAAAGTGGGGAGGGGGGGGGGGGGGGGGGGAACCGGTTTTTCGAGATAAAGGGGAAAAAATCTCGTGCAATTTCGAGATATAAGGGGAATAGTGTATTAGGCAGGAAAAAGAATTAATTGAATCTTGGTACAGGGTAGAGGGCAATTAGGGGATTATGCACATTATTTTATTTGTTGATTTGACAAAAAATATGGTTGCTATGGCAGTAGAA